>QJPP01002476.1:68425-307136 GCA_003996215.1 Jaltomata sinuosa | reverse complement strand
TATATATATATATGCAAGTTGGTAATAAAATTGGTTGAAAAACAATCAATTAGCACTTAGCAGAGTTAGCATAGAATAATGGTGGTATATAAATATTTTATTAGATTTTATTTTTATCGATAGAATTCATGACCCAATTATTTCAGATTCCAATCAATTATATATATATATATATATATATATATATATATATATATGCAAGTTGGTAATAAAATTGGTTGAAAAACAATCAATTAGCACTTAGCAGAGTTAGCATAGAATAATGGTGGTATATAAATATTTTATTAGATTTTATTTTTATCGATAGAATTCATGACCCAATTATTTCAGATTCCAATCAATGGCGTATGATCTATTTAAGAAAGATGTGCTTCATCTTAAGGTCGAACCTCTCCATTTCTAGGGTCAGTGTAGAGTCTACCTTGTCTAAATGTGTCAATTAATATCCATTCATTGAAAAATTAAAATGCCTAGAAAATATAATATAACTATTTGATTTTCGCTAAAAAAAAATCAAAACATAAAAAAGTAAGCACATTTGAAAGTCAAGAGAATTCAAACACAGAGTGGTATTTAGTTAAGGGCATTAAAATCACTATTATCACAGCATGTATAAAGACAAAATAAGTATTCATACTTGACACAAAATTATTACTCCTTCCAATCATTTTTACTTGTCATTATTTTACTTTTCGAGGTTAATTTGACTAAACTTTATAGTTAAATTAAAGTAGATTAATTAAATATTTAAATTTTTGATGATCGAAAACTATACGGAAGATGTTATAAGTCGCAATTCTTCTCATATTAATATGATGAAAAAAAATATCTTAAAATATTGATCAAAATTTATGCAGTTTGACATTGAAAAGTAAAATAGTGACAAATAAAAGTGAATGAAAGAAGGTATATTGTTAGCATTTCTTAATTAATCATGCAATAGGTCTCTCAAATTGTGCAATGGAAATGCAAATTTTTTTCGTACTGCATTTATAGGAGCACCTATATATTTATCGTTTAGTGTTTATTTTTTGTAAAAGAAAGAAAATATTCTGTTCACATACTATTTATTTAACCATTCTTTTGGTAAAAAGGTCTCACATCCTCCACCGTGTCCTTCCAGCCTAGAACAACACCGGTACCATGATATCTGTTCGCGGCTAACACATTTTTTTTAAAAAAAATCCGCTCAATATTCGGTGGTATATGTATTAAGATTCTATTAAATTTGAATTCGTGCATTGCATGATTCATATGAGGACAGGACTTTCAACATGATTTTTTTTATTCATAGGGGTTTGAACTCGAGACGTTTGATTAGGAGAGGATGAATCCCAATTATTCCATCACAACTCAGGTTGATCGTGGCTAACACATTGATAAACCTATTCTTGTGTATTCCTTCTTTTCCACTATTGAACAGAGAAATTATGTTAGATATAATACTGAATTTTGATGAAATTGTAGGCTGAATGAAGTGTTGGCCCTATATTCTCAGTTCCCGGTGAAAATCGTACTATTTCCTCCGTTTCAATTTGTTTGACCTACTTTTTTTTTAGTTCATTTCAAAAAGAATGACCATTTCCTTTTTTGGCAACACTTTAATTTTAATTTTTCACGTGACATGTTTAAAATCACAAAATTGAAGGACATTTTGGTACATTTGACATAATTTTAATTTAAGACCACAAAATTCAAAAGTCTTCTTTATTTTCTTAAAATTCATACCAAGTTAAAATAGCTCTTTTTTTTTTGAAATGGAGAAAGTATCTTTTTCTTTTCAAAAGACATTATTTCATTAAGAGTCTCTTTACACCTTTTACATGTATATTTTTATTTTATTTTATCAACTTTCAATGTGTCCAACAATCCCTATCAAATCCAGAGCATAATAAATCAATTGACTTATAAAACTGAAAAAAAAACCACAAAAAAGTGCCAAAACTTGTGGTTCACTTTTTTTTATTTCTCAAAAGTTAACTATATGTGTAATATCTCTGTTTCTTTCTGTTAATCTACCTTTTAGGGTAGCTCTTGAAAAGTGAGATCATAAGCACTTTCTAAAAATTTCATTTTCATTAGGAAAATGGAACCATCTCTAAATTCCAAATTTAGCTTATTTCAAAAGCTAATTTAATGTCACTATCAAAAACCCTTTAGTACAATTTGTGTTTTTGGAATCCTGGAAAAACAAAACAATTTAGAAATGTAAAAACTTTCCAATTATTAATTTCTTCTTCTATTTTTGTCCAAACTCCCAAAGTTTCCCCCTTTTGATTGAAGAGGATGAGACTTAGACCAAAGTGTTGACCCCATAAATTGTATCATTTCTTGGTCCCCAATTAATTAATAAAGAATCCCAAAAATGTTAAGAAGAAATAAAGTTCAATGGACACTTTGATCCTCTACCTCAATGCTCATATCTTGACCTTGACTTTGAAAAATTCATTAAGCTAACTCCCTCAAATCAGCAGGTTAGCAAAAACAAAGGGGTAAAAAGAAATATACACATATCTTTGTCAATAGAGACAGGAATGGCTTAATTAAGGGAAGGGTAATAAAATCCTGATTTTTGAGGACCCAAAAGTTATTAATATTACCACATTTTATGCCTTAATTCTATTTAAAAATATTAAAGTTTTATAGCGAAAAAATGTATAAAATCTATATAAGAGAAAAAGGAAAAAAAGACTGTCTACTTGTAATTGGTGGTGAGCGAAAGCAATTTTTAAGAAATGGAAATATGAAATTCAAAAAATTAAGACATTATCTTAACTTTGAATGTTCCTAAAACCAAATGGTCACATTGACATTGATAGTAATACTATTTATTCACCTATTGGTCTAAAAATATTCATAACCTATTTTTTGGGTTAAGAATACTCCTCAAACTAACATTCTAAGGGCCCGTTTGGATATATGATATAAATATTTTTCATATGAAGTTGGAGTTTTGTTTGGACATGCAAACTATTAAATTTTTCCCACTTCTTATAAATATTATCAAATAAGCAAATAATAGTTCATAAATAGGATATCATAATATCCTAAGACAATGCATTGATAAATTGCAAATTTTCATGTTCCTTTTCAAAATAAATATTTACGGTTACAAATTTTGAAGTACACATAATGACATAATTTATAAAGATCCTCTAGTCGACAATAATAGTTACTAGTTATTCTTTAATATATTCCATGCATATGGAACAAACAATCTATTCAGGCCGAGCACATCAGCACGAGTCCTTTTTTTTTGTAAAATTTAAAATGTTAAGGTTTTTCAAAATATAATCTTTTGAGTCAAATTTTGTATTTAAAAAGGTTAAAATCATGATTCAAAATTTCAAATCACGACTTTTTGAGAATTTGAGATTTCATCTCATAATTTAAAATCACATGTCCAAACACTAGCTAAATCTGATGGAGTTTTTTCAATTTAAAAAAGATATCTGGCTTATTATAATTAGCCACAAATAATATTCATTTTAAAAATTAAACCCACTCTTGTAAATCCAACCCAACTAACCTATCTTGACCCATTTAGTCATCATCCCTGCTTGTGCTTTGGCTTCGAGGAAAGGATACATAGGAAGATTATCCTATTATTTGTAATTTATAAATATTTCTTCAACTTTTTCATAATTTTTATCTTTCAATATATTATTTCAAGTTTAAACTTAGAATTTTAAATGGTCCAATAAGTCTTTTTATAACCTATAGATATTAGTAACTCACATAAAGCCCAAATCAATACGAATATTAACAAAAGATTATTCAATTCAACACTAGGAATGACAATCATGTTAGATATTTATTCTTTAATTTTTTTATAAATACATAACTAATTTACTTTTCTGTTTAATATTTAGTCATGTAGTTAATACTTATTAGACTTATTTTAGCATGACTTAATACTTTTAAATTATGATAATTTTTATTATGACTTATTTGTCACAATCCAACTACCGGGCCGTGCGGGCACCTACTATAATCCATCTAGATAGGAGAATCCTTACCACTCTTACCAACAGGCAATGCAAAAAAGAAAATAAACCATTAAATAAGTCCCTTAATACATGAGGAATCCCTTTACAAATGTTTGGAAAATCTTTATACAACAGCTTTCGAAAATTACACAACCTTTAAAACTTGCGAAATTTATTAACAATATAAACACCCTCCCCAGAATCTAGTCTAAGCCGGTACAAGAGCTTCTACAAGATGAGCTTATAACATAAAATGGACACAACTCCCACCAGAGAAGGAAGTAAGAGCTGCTGGAAGATCACCGCAATCCTGAACCTGTGAAACATCACCAACCCTGCAACCAGACTATACCCAAAAAGGTATAGTAAGAGTAGAATCAGTACAAACACACGTACTGGTAGACATCATCGGCTGACCCGAATTCACTCTTACCATCATATAAAAATCAAGATAAAATGCACAATGTAAATGCTCCACCCCTTTCACATCACTTTTATCAATTCTCCCTTTCAGAACCGACCTTCCTAACCTTTAGACTTACCAAGTCACCTTGACCTTTACCAATATCAATGTCTATGCCTGGACTACCATTTCCTTACCCAAGTCAACCGCCTTGACTAGACATTCAGACTTAGACCGACTAATTGCCCAACCAAACCACCTATACCCGTGGTATTACTTACCAGTGTCCGGACCCTTCACGGACCTGTAGGACAACTTTTCATCCTGGTTATAACAACCAACAACTACAACCCCAGACTTTCAATCTTACTCCCAATTTACCAATCACATGGGATTCACCTAGCAACTATTGACACATTCAATGACAACAACAGAGTTATATCTAAATCCTTTTCTCATCCCGAAACCTGGACCCTCAAAGGATCCTCTAACCACACCTAAGTGTTCAACAGGCTACCCGGTGTACCCCAAGACCCATCCTTATGCTTGTTAACCACAAATAATCCTTGACTGTCATTAGTACCCTTAATGACAATAAATTGTGAACTTATAACCTCTTTTATATAGCCAGACCCACCCGGATCCCCCTAACACATATAGGCGTTAACATGATAACCCGGTCTACACCAAGACCAACTAATAATTAACATCATAACCCGGTCTACACCAAGACCAACTAATAACATGATATAAAAACACGGCCTACACCAAGACCAACTAATAACATGATATAACAACCCGGCCTACACCAAGATCAAACTAATAACATGATATCACAACCCGGCCTACACGAAGACCAAACTCATAACATGATATCACAACTCGGTCTACACCAATACCAAACTCATGACATGATATAACAACCCGGCCTACACCAAGACCAAAAGCATAATATAATATAACAATTTATAAACACAGCCCGGTCCACTCATGGAACCAACACCAATCAACACAATGCAACAATATCAATAAAATGATGCAGTAAAGTAAATTCATACCAGGCGTGGTACCCGAGTCAACCGTTAGTATTCCCGTACCAGGCGTGGTACCCGAGCCAACCGTTAGTATTTTCGTACCAGGCGTGGTACCCGAGCCAACCATTTGTTATACCCGTACCAGGCGTGGTACCTGAGCCAACCGAATGTCAATCAATCCACAGTCACAACAATGAACAATCAACTTGTAAACCAACAAGCAACGCACAGTTCAATTCACAGACTGTAATACAGGACTCTTAGACATTCCTAACAATTCCTAAGCAATGTATCTCATACAAACACTTAGATAAGAGTACACAACATACATTCTTAACACTTTTCTAAGCAATGTATCTCATACAAGCACTTAGATAAGAGTACACAACATACATTCCTAACAATTCCCTAAGCAATGTATCTCATACAAGCACTTAGATAAGAATACACAACATACAATATTTACAAGAATCGTTAACCATCACCTACCCCTCCCCGGGTGGATGACTTAGCCCAACCTTGGTCCGAGGATCAACCTGTTTCTCCTTACTGACATATAATGAACGATTTTCTTTCTTAGCATAATTTAGCAACTACGTGATTCCCGAGACTTTACCCAACACCGAACACAGAGTGGGAACACGTCCCCTTAGCCTTAGTAAAACCAACAGCTACATCTCATGCCATTTACATTCCCGAAACTTTATCTAGGAGTTTTCCATTTCCATTACCCGTAGTTCCTAAGTTTTCCCAAACCTTCCTGACATTTCAGTCCCCAAGCCTATCATTTTATTCTACTAAAATAATAAAATATCCACATTATACGTATCATAAGACCAACTCTTCAATTCATACAATTCCTAATTCACACATAACCAGTATTGAATCCGCCAAACTCCGTGCCCAAAGGCCTAATCATGGATTCTCCCTTTCATTCTACACAATAATAGGAAATAAAAATGGTCAATCTACTCTTGAGAAGAAACCTAGCCTACCTGGATGCCGAGCAGCTGTTCAATGCCCTTTCTGGCTCCGTGAAGGCGTTTCGTGACTATTCTGCAGGCCCAAATTCGTGGTTTCGCATCCCTTTCGCTGGAATCCCTCCTCCCCATGGCTCCCAAGCCTTGAAGCAGCCTAGGAGGAATTTTGGAATAGCTCTCGTTTGTTTTTGGGGATGAAGGGAAGAGAATGAAATAAAAAAACCCATTTTCTGAGTTTTCTGGTCCCGTCGCTCCGCTATAGCGGTCCCTGCTCTGCTATAGAGGTACCTCCGTAGCGGAGTCAACCGCTATGGCGGAGGTTGATCGTCTTGACTTTTGCTATAGCGGTAATTATTTTGCTATAGCGGAGGTCGCCGTGGCAGAGCGGTAGCGCTCGTCACGGACAAAAACTTGAAAAATTCCTGAAAAGAGCCCTTTTTACAACACACCTTAAATCCCCGACGTTCCGAAATAACCCCTTCACTTTAACCTCGATTTCGGGAGCTCTTCTTACCCGAATTCAATTCCGAAAAATCTTCCGAACTCCTCTATGTCTTAGCTACACAGAAAACTAGGTCAAATTGAGACATCGAATCCAATCATTACCCGGATTGCCCTGGACTATACCTCGCTCCAATTTTGGCAGAGGCTAGCCTAGCCCAGAATTTTTAACTCTCAACCGGAAGTATTCTAACTCGAGCTTGGCACAAAAAGTTTACCCGTAACGACGAACCCAATCGTTACATTATTAATATACAATATTTATTCTATGTGATTTCATTATTTTTTTGGTTGAATATTTTATTGTCATCACTCACTTCATAAATTCCAAATAAAGTGAATATATTTTGTGTTATTTTTTTTAAAAATACCTTAGATAGTTGTATTTTGGTCGGACTAAAGAAATATTTGAAGAACAAGTTAATTACATATTTGTATGAAGAGTTTACCGAAAAAAATCCAAAAAATTCCAAAAATTCCAAAGAAACCAAAAAAATCCAAAAAAATCCGAAGTTGGAAAACCTGACTTTTATTGATTTGATTTGGTTTATAAATTTAAAAATGCGACACTAATGGTTTGGTTTGGTACTTAAAAAATTCGAACCAACCCGGTCCATGTACACCCCTACGGTCATACTTCCTCCGCACCCGATAATCAACAAAATTCAAAACCTTCTCCAACATTTCAACAAAATTCTAAACCTTCTCCATTATATCAATAAAATTCAAAACCTTCTCCAACATTTCATAACTTCCTTCTGCATATGCTTTTGAAGTGTACAGTATTGTACCTCACAAGATTAATTATACATGACCTTTTATATAGAATTGAAATATTGTATATGATGATTCTTTATTGTCCATTACAACTTTTAATTTTCTTGAGTAATGAAGATTATTAAAAGCATGAGTTATAAAAATAATAATGTGAGAGTTAAAGGCACAAGATTAATAGATATTATTAGAATAAAAGTTATGAGAATATGAAGTCGTGTGAGTTATCAGACCAAAAGATTTTTTTTATTTTCTCCACTCTGAAATGAGATTTTGTTCATATGTAGAGTTCATCATCTTCTTATGTCAAAATTTCTTTTATCTTCATGTCATTTTGGTTATAAAATTGCATTTTATTCATCTGTAAAGTTTATCATTTTCTCATGTCAAAATCTCATTTATCTTTATGTCATTTTGGTTATAAAATGGCAATGACATTTTATCCACCTGTGGAGTTCATCATTTTTTCATGTTAATTTTTTTCTTATTTTCATGTCATTTTGACTATAAAATAATATTTTATCGATTCATAGAGTTCATTATTTTTACATCATAATAAGAATTTATCCTTTAACACCAATAACATCAACAACAACATGTTTGATCATGAGAACTTTGATCACATTGAAAATTCTGATCTTGATGAAAAAGAGCGCGACTATAGTGATACACCAACTGAGTCAGATGAGGAGCCATAAGATGAGGTTAATGATGAAGAAAAAGACAAGGAGGAAGAAGAAAAGAAGGAAGAAGACAAGAAGAAGGAGGACAATGAGGAGGAAGATGGTTGCAAGGGCGACGAGGAGGACGATATCGGAGAAGACGGAAAATATGCTTAGTCTTTTGTAATTTAAGTTTAAGTAAGACTTTCCCATCCCTTTATGTCCCATAGTTTTTTTACCCTTGTTTGATTACTAGAACTATGTTCCTTCTCCTCTCGATCATTTTAGTTTATATATGTTTTCCCTTGTATAAAATGTTATTTTTTCTGTGGAAGATATTGTTCCTTCTGTGAAAGAGTTCTTGATAAATATAATTTTATTAAGTGAACTCACTTTTATTATTTACACTAACTTAGTGCTATTTACATATAAGTATATATGCAATATATTTAGTCTATGCCTAGTTTTACAATATTAATTATAAGCATGCAAGAGGTTAAAATAAATTTTATCTGAAAATTTAACTTTAGAAAAAAATATATTTTTGATCTTCGATCATGTATGCATTATTGTTATATTATTGATTTTTGTCTGGAAATAGTGATTGCAAAAACTTATAAAAATGGTTATAACAGTGTGCATATTAAAAGCTGCAAAACTCAGATGTGATTTTTGAAATAATTATTGTTGCTATTATTCGTTTGATAGAGTTTGAGTTTGAGGATAGTTGTGATTTTGGATGGAACTATGAGGCGGAACCTAAATATGATTGGAGCACCTCCATTGCTAATAAAAGTGTTAAATTGCAGTGCCTCATGGGTATTTACAAAAATATTTTAAATAATGCGGGTGTTGCTTGATCTTAGGCGTATTTATACACCTAAGTATTGTTATCCTTTCATGTTTAGCTTAATTTTGAGGATAACTTGATATACTATTGAGGTATTTAGTGTGTAAAAGGTGTACTTTGTAGCTAACATACTTGTTTATAGTGTTTGGGTAGCATTTGAAACAAATAATAAGCTAAAAGAATCAAATAGAGTTTAGAAGGGGAAACTAGCTTTGCTAGCTTGAGCTATGCCGATTCTAGCGTACTTGTATGAGCTTTATTGTGTCGTATGGACTCATGTGTATTGTGAGCTCATGCAGGTGACCTTTGGAGGAGTTATAGAAGCTAATTAAAGCCTACAAACATGCTACAAATTGGTACACAAAGCAAGGTGAAAAGAGTTCATAGGAGCAAAAGCGGACGTCAAAAGACTCACCCCCGTGCCACGGAAGCTAGCCTCCGTGATGGGAGGCATGACACGGAGGTGGGAAGCTTGAAGCTGACAATTTACAGTAGGGGTTCGCGTTATGGGTGTGTAACACTAGCTATTTAGGGCTACAGGCAGTGTGACACGCTGCCTAGTCAAGGCTATGGGCAGCGTGTCACAGACTTCGTTCCCGACGAGCAGATTTTGTCTCACACTATAAATAGGACACTTGGTTTCAATTGTAAACACCTTAGAATGACTTTGGGATTGAAAAACACAAGGAGAAGGCTGCCTTAGGGTTCTATTTCTATACTTTTTCTTTACTTAATTATCATATGAACTACAATACTTTTGTAATCGTGAATTAGAACATGAGTGGCTAAACACCCTCGTTCTAGGGTTGAGGCTACAACATGAATGTTTGATTATGGTTTTATGGTTGGTTTGATTGTTTATCTTATCTTGTGATTGTTCTTACGTTCTTATTATTACTATTTTAAAGCGTCATGAACTTTAGGATACATCTAAGTCTCAAAACGAATTGACCATAGGAGTTAAGAGACGAAATAAAGAACGTAGGAGGTGTGGATCATATATTTTTGTAATGACCCTTCTGGTCATTTACATGTTTTTGACTTTTATGTACCGTTAGAGCTTGCCTGTAGCGTCCCCAAGTCATTTATGGTTTGTTGGGACTGGCAGTTCGATGCCCAGGCCGTTTGTTTGGTCTTTATGGCCCTCCCTTGTATTAGAGCTTCAACTTTGGAAATCGTTGACTTCAGTCAACATTCTTGGTAATATCAAAGAATTAAAACAAAGTTCTAGGTCAAAGGAATTCCTTACACAAAAGTTTGAGTTAAAGAAATGCCTCGTGTAACACCTCGCCCGTTTGGAAGGTTTAAATTAACCCGTACTTTTGGAGTAAGACTAATAGTGTATAATACACTAAGAAAGATATTCAATGAGGTATTATAATCATAAAATAGTTGTATGATAAGTTTTGAAGTCAAGTAAGTTGCGAAACAAAAGTCGAAAAATGTTATTATGAATTCCTTTAAGGAATTCTCTTTAAATTTGGGTTAAATGTCTTGGGGTGGTTCTCCCAATCTATAACGAATTAGTGGGCCCCTAATATGTCAAATCGAAGGTCTACGAGTCTAGTTTCCAACGCACTAAATCGTTCAGCCATACGACTTCAGAATAGAGAGATATTCAGATTTTTATAAGACTGCACAAGCATGCACATCAAGGTTGTCCCCCCATCCCAAGTCGGTTTAGCTTTTTAAAAGCTGATTTCCCCTTCATTTTAACTCAAACTTTTCACCCAAAATCTACTGAAAATCAGAGGGAAAGTCCCTAAATAATCCATGGATCTTGATGCTTTCAATTCAGAAGTTTAACGGAAGTTGCTCTACGCCGCGAGCTCGTCATTTTAGTGTTGTTTGTCCCGTCAATTTCATGGAGTATATTTGTGGGTGTTGATGCAGCAAGCTAGCATATGTTTATTGGGTATTTGGAAGTTACTAAGGAGTTATATTGGCAAGTTAAGGATCGTGTACACTTATATATTTGTTAAATCGAGATTCGAAGCTTCTAGTCACGAAAAGTCATATTTTCTGATAACTTGTAGTAGTTTCTTATTGGACTTGGATCTGTTTGTTGTTCCTGCAAGGAGGCAGGGTGTTTAGCTTGGGATATTGAATATTTTTGTCCAGGAAGTCTCTCCCCTATGATCCTCCTTCATAATTACATGTTCTAGTATCATTTTTACAACTTTCCGAGCCACGAAGTGGTGTTTTGGATATTGTGGCTTTGGACAGCCCCTTTATATTATTATGTTTGGTTATTGTTGTACTGGTTATGGTAAGGTGCTGGAGGGATTTAGAAAATTGTGCGATTCTTTTGGAGACCGCATACGATTGTGATTGGATTGAACAATGTGAAGTATACCTTGAAATAGTACCTCGGGAGCTCGTCGATCCTTGGAGATGTGGTTAACGTATTGTTGTTGGATTTAGCTTCCATTTATTATTGTTATTGGCCACATTTTATGCTTTGGAGTTGGCTGGTCGCGAGTGTGACATTAACACCTTATCAATTGGCTATGGCTCGTTCTTGCAGCCTTGTAGATTCTAGCAATTGTTTCATTACCTTGGTTGATCAGGCTTCATAGAGACGCCTTTGGGGCTTCAGTTGAAAGTATTTTTTTGTGTGATTCGGAGCTTCCCGGAGTAGTTCAAGCCTGTACGCCGCTATTCCCGCTGCTAGTCATCGGATGACAGGTAGGTTATGGCATTCCCTATCTAGACTCTGCGTATATAGGCTATAAATGCATTAATTAACATCCTTGGGTAGGTTAGTATAGGTTTGTACCCCAGAACTTGTCCGCCTTGTTCGTCCGTTATTTCAATCGTTGTTTGTAGTATTCGCATAGTATTGTACATTACCTTTGTGGTCCAGTGTGAACTTGTGTTGACTTTGGAACATAGATGGTGGGTTATTTGGGAATGTCCGCGAGTCCCGAACATAGAATTATCCTTCTAGGCTGGTTATGCTTGCTAAGTAGCTTTGGAGCCTGTGTAGGACCGTTAGGTTGATTGTGAGCTGCGGGGCTGCTATTGTGTGTATGATCATACCATTTCTATGCATATAAAGAGGTTTCTTTCATGTTTCACTACTGTTTTGGCTTTAAGTCTACTGGAACTATTTGCTAAACCTTGAATGGCCCGGGGATCCCGTTTTCGACGGAAATGATTTGGAAATGGTTTGACTTATTTTGTGAATATTCTTGGGGATAAGGAAAGTTCTAAAAAGATGTTTTATCAATAGTTCCACTTTTTCTGGGCTCGACAGGGTCGAGTGCCATGCTTATATACTACAACTTTTGTGATAATACTAGGCTCGGCAAGGCCGAGGGATAGACATTTTTTACTACAGCTTTCATGATAATACTAGGCTCGGCGGGGCCAAGCGCTAGACTTGTTTTACTACAGCTTTCATGATAATACTAGGCTGGGCGGGGCCATGCACTAGAACTATTTGATTTACCAATTTAGACTCGGACACCCTCCGGCCAGCTTTACTTGAGGATTTTTAAGATGCGGGGCATCTAGTATGTTGGTCGGGGACCTCCATGGACCTTGCCGCTCCGGGCCTGGGGCTTCGGGCTGCGTGTGTCGGAGGGAGCGTATATGGCAGAGTAGAGGTATACGGGCAGTGTCCTTCCATGGAACCTACCTACTGGGCCCAATCGGTACCAGAGGAGGTACATATAGAGATACCATTTCACCTGAAATCTTCATGTATCATATCATTCATTTTTTGAGGCTCCACCCTTGTTTGATGTTTGTTGATTGTACACTGTGGTAGTATGGGATGCCAGAGGGTTTGTTTTCACTTGATTGCATTCCTCTGTTGTATGGGCGGCCATTGGGACTGTAGGTAGACTATATTTACTCATGTCTTTATTTAGAGCTTGTCTTGGAACTCGGTTAGCGAAGGACTAGTGATGGTTAACCTGTTGAGGCTTCGGTTGTGGGATGTCTAATTATTGAGAGGGCTAGGGAGTCCTATCTTATTGAGGCACTTTTGTGTGGCCTTCTGAGCAGAGTGTGAGATTCTGGCTCTATTCTTATGGGAAGTTGAGTGGTATCTCTCGGTTATTGTGGTCTAGTTATTTCATTCTAGGGTTGTACTTGTGAGGTGATTCCCTGATTATGCTATCATGTGATTGGATTGGTGTTATGATTACCTTATACTTGTTGATTTCATTTTGAGTATGTTTGACTGTTTTTCGTCTTTCCTTTTACTTGAGGTTATCGGTATACCGCCATTTTCTCAACTCTCTCTCTCTATTTACTTATATTATTGTGCAAAGACTCCAGGTGCGTTCTCCTTTCCTTTACCTGTGTTTCTGTGTAATTGTATCTCTGTGCTAGCATATTTTACATATAGCTTTTGGTTGTCTATTCTCTGTGCTAGCTCCTTGTGCTTCCTTTATGGATTTAGTGACTGTTTTCTTGCTATCTGTTACTTACTGCTTTTATATCTTATATGCGCTCAGTCGGCCGATGATGCCTATTGAGTACCCGTTGTTTTGGTGCTCACTACACTCTTGCACTTTCTGTGCAGATATTGGTTGAGTTCTCGCCGTTCATCACGTTAGAGACTCGTGCAGCTTTTGGAACTTTGAGACTAGGGTGAGCGCCTGATGGTCAGTGCTTGTCTACATCTCATCTGTTGTACTGTTGCTCCTTGTACTTTCGAAGATACATTTGTATTGTATTTTGTTACTTCTAGCATTTGTACTCTATTAGAAGCTTTTGTACTATCGATACCAAGTCTTGAGGTTGGTGTAGCTTTCCTTTATGTATATATATTTGAGTTTTGCTTCCACTTTGTCTACATTTACATTCAGCTTCTGCTTATTTTAGCTTGTTGTGCGTATTGGTTAGGTAGTCACCCATTACTAACCGTTCTGAGCTACGGGGATTGGTTCACCTACTGGGGGGTTATAGGTGCCATCATGACCTGAGAATTTGGGTCGTGATAGCTTGGTATCAGAGCTTTAGGTTCACCAGTGTCGTAGTACAGAAGCAAGTGTCTACATAGAGTCTCGTGGATCGGTACGATGACGTCCGTATCCTATCTGCGGGAGGCTACAGAGCATTGTTAGGAAAAGTTTCATCTTCTTGGCTCCTCATCGTGCATTCCTAGCTCTATTGACTTCTAAACTTCGGTTGTTTCATTCCTTCTCAAATGCCTAAGATGAGTTTGACAGTGGTTGGTGTCAAGGCTTCTTTGCCTGTTGCTTTAGTGCTTCCGTTAGCACCAGGACTTCAGAGCGAGAGTTTACTGCCTCAAATAAGGGGTGTGGGGTCAGCCCTGCCTCTGGTTGGATTTATATCTACCCTAATTCTTCAGGACACCGTGGCTAGGACTTTGAGTCCTCTGGTGGGTGTTTCGGTACTCGGTTCTACGAGCAGTGCTGAAGCTAGGGTTGGGCTACCAGTTCTCCTACAGGGTTGTCTATCAATATTGGACTATGAGGCAAGATTTCATGACATGGTTAGGCATACTGCAAGGGTTGTACCTTTAGAGTTTGATAGAGTTTGGAGCTTTGTGGGAGGTCTGATCACACCGCTCCATTTAGCGATCGAGCATTTAGTTACAGTTGGGATGACCTTTCTTCAGGTAGTGGATCATGCTTCGGCTATTGAGGGTTTATGCCATGAGGCTTATGGAGGTAGTGCTAAGAAACGTCGTCGCCAGGACAGTTCTTGAGGTTACCAAACTCGAGGTAGGGTATTCTCTCCTAGAGATTGGTTCTATTGCTTTCTGTCTACTGGGCCAGTTTCAGTTGCTCCACGGGTTCCAGAGGGTGTTAGTACAAGACATATTGAGCAGAGTAGGTAGGGTTTGGATTGTACTCCTCGGGGTTTGCCTTCAGAGTGTGCAGGCCATGATGGTCAGTTAGGTCTAGTAGGATCATCTCGTCAGACTTCACTTGGTAAGGTTTGTTATTAGTGTAGGGAGCATAGACACTAGGTTAGGGATTATCCCACGATTCTGCCTTCTAGCCAGCAGGGTCAGCATATGTTATCTTCCAGGTCTTCAGTGCCACCGGCCAGAGGTGGAGTACAGGGTAATAGGGGTGGTCCCCAGATGGATAGAGATGGTTCTAGTTCCAGAGGTTCAGGTAAAGGTTGTTGTCGATGTGGTGAGCGTGGGCACCTTGCTAGAGATTGCCCCATGATTTTGTATCCTGGTCAGCCTGGTTGTTATAATTGCGGGGAGATTAGTCACCTTTATAGAGCTTGTCCCCGGCGAGGGCTGGTTGGGCCTTCAGTTTCGACTACTCAATCCAGAGTAAGATCCCGTCAGCTTGATACTCCTCTTAGTGGGCCAGAGGTAGAGGTTCTTGATATCGTTGCCCAAGTTAGGCTTTTGCTACCTTTGACTTGTGATAGTCTTGCTCGCGTTGCGATTCTATACCTTTTGTCATTCATTTGCTTATATGCCTACCTGCTACTTGTTTAAGTTATTTGGCTACCCGAACTGTAGTACCGATATGTTATTTTATTGGTAGTTTAATTTTTTAGTAGTGGATGGGGGTGAGTTAGACTTGAGAGGTATTTTCCCAGAGTTGTAGCTTATGGGTAGTTCTTGTTGGTCTATTTCTAGTTGGGTTATCCCTGTTTCATTGTGATTCTGGACTTGTGGTTGAGTTGCCCTTGTTGAACGGTCCTAGATGGTTGTTCCCTAGGCTATTTCCTAGCTTTTTCTAGAGGTTCTTGCGTTGGTTAGATGTGGTACCGGTAGTTATGCCAAAGTTGAGATTTTGCCTTAGTCGGGAGATATTTGTTATGCTAATTTGCATAGGTCAGTTTGGCCTTTTGAGTGTTTAGAGTCGACCCTCTTTGTTTGGTTGGTTTAGGGGGTTGGCATGTATGTGGGTTATTCCCATAGTCTCCCTCAATTTCTTGTCCGGTTGGGTTGTGTTATTCTCCCCAGTTCCAGTTAGAATGAATTTCGATCATAGTTCTCTAGCTGGGCCTTTGAATGTGGCATTGGGGTTGAGTTTTTACTGCGGAATTGCAGCTAAGTGTTGCCAGTAAGAGTTTTAGGACCTAAGGGAATGGATCCAAGTTTTATTTGAGAAGGATTTTTGTAAGGTTCAGTGTATGCTAAGGAAAAGTTTTGTTTAGTTGAAAATGGAGGGAGGTGACTCCCTGTTCGTGCTTATGTGTTTTAATAGTTAACTGAGGTGACGACTGAGAGTTGCTCTGGCTTGTGTGTGGGTGGATTGTTCTAACCAAATTCAGTTTGATGTGGCTTCGTGGTTATATTCTTTGGGAAGACCCAAGTTTCAATAGGACCTATGAATTGGATGACTTGTTTATTTATGGCCTAGTTTTCTCCAGCTCTATTAGTGTTCTTCGATGGTGAATGAGTCTACTCGTGGTAGTTAGTCTTGGACACCTAGTCCTTGGCTAACCTTTGGGTTACGCTGGATGTTCGGAGTAGCAACATTATTTTCTAGAGTTGGGAGCTTGGTTGATTGTTACAGACTTCGTGGTAGGCTAACCACACTTCTTGCAGGATCATGGTTTTGGTTTGGGCCTTTTGGACAGGTTGCCCTGGTTCATTCACTTTCAGTTGATTAAGACTTGGCACGATTCAGTTAGTGAGTGTGATGTTAGCAAAAGTGTTTGTTCATTGGTTGAGGGTCAATCAAGGGAGGTAACTTTAGTTTCAATGATATGGTACGGGTTGTTATCTTGGATGGCAAAGGCTAAGTAGCCTATATCTTGACTTAAAACGAGTTTGAATATAGTGGGTGACTTCGTTCGTGGTAAAGTATAAGCGGAAACTATGGATCTCCGGTATGTCAGTTAATGCTTCGAGGGTGGTTTGGGTGTTTGACTTGTAGGCAGCTTCCTGTTTATGGTGTTAAAAGATTCAGTTCAAAGAAAAAAAAAAGGGTTTTTGCGGAACAACGGGTTCATGTGTTAGAGTTTTGGGTTGATGGATTTTTTGGTAAACTTGGTAATTGTTTTGAGGATTCGAGTTCTGTGTGTTAATCGCCTTAGTGCTCTTGTTTTGGTGGTATGTCGATGCTTTTTGATTGAGATTCTCGAGGTTCAGTTTAGGTTGGAAGATCTTTGGAGGTTGAAATCTAGCTTGGCTAGTAAGAGGTTAAGGCTTGGTTGCTTTCTTTGGTTCTGTTCTGTTGGGTGTCGTCCGATCGTGGAGGCTACCCGGGTTGTCCGAGAGAGTAGTGAGGGCTTTGTATCCGTTGTTCTTAAATCTCTAGTATTCTCATCTTTCCTGACTTTCAGGGATGAAATTCGTTTTAGTAGTGGATGATGTAATGACCCTTCCGGTCATTTACACATTTTTGCCTTTCTTGTACCGTTAGAGCTTGCCTGTAGCGGCCCTAAGTCATTTATGGCTTGTTGGGACCAGCAGTTCGATGCCCAGGCCATTTTTTTGGTCTTTATGGCCCTCCCTTGTTTTAGAGCTTCAACTTTGGAAATCTTTGACTTCAGTCAACATTCTTGGTAATATCAAAGAATTAAACCAAGGATCTAGGTCAAAGGAATTCCTTAAACAAAAGTTCGAGTTAAAGAAATGCCTCGTGTAACACCTCTCCCGTTTGGAAGGTTTAAATTAACTCGTACTTTTGGGGTAAGACTAATAGTGTCTAATACACCAAGAAGGATGTGCTATGAGGTATTATAATCGCAAAATGATTGTATGATAAGTTTTGAAGTCAAGTAAGTTGCGAAACAAAAGTCAGAAAAAGTTATTATGAACTCCTTTAAGGAATTCTCTTTAAGTTTTGGGTTAAATGTCTTGGGGTGTTTCTCCTAATATATAAGAAATTAGTGGACCTCCAATATACCAAATCGAAGGTCTACAAGTTTAGTTTCCAACGCACCAAACCGTTTGTCCATACAACATCAGAATAGAGAGATATTCCTATTTTCGTAAGACTGCACAAGCAGGCACGTCAAGGTGGGACCCCCATCCCAAGTCGGTTTACCTTTTTAAAAGCTGATTTCCCCTTCGTTTTAACTCAAACTTTTCACCCAAAATCTATTTAAAATTAGATGTAAAGTCCCTAAATAATCCATGGATGTTGATGTTTTCAATTCGAAAGTTTAACGAAAGTTGCTCTACGTCGCGAACTCGTAATTTTGGTGTAGTTTGTCCCGTCAATTGCATGCCGTATGTTCGTGGGTGTTGATGCAGAGAGCTAGCATATGTTTATTGGGTATTTGGCAGTAGCTAAGGAGTTATATTGGCAAGGTAAGGATCCCGTAGACTTATCTATTTGTTAAATCTAGATTCTAAGCTTCTAGTCACGAAAAGTTATATTTTTTGATAACTTGTAGTAGTTTTTTGTTGGACTTGGATCTGTTTGTTGTTCCTGCAAGGAGGCAGGGTGTTTAGCTTGGGATATTGAATATTTTGTCCAGGAAGTCTCTCCCATATGATCGTCCTTCGTAATTACATGTTCTAGTATCATTTTTACAGCTTTCTGAGCCACGAAGTGGTATTTTGGATATTGTGGCTTTGGACATCCCCTTTATCTTATTATGTTTGGTTATTGTTGTGGTGTACTGGTTGTGGTAAGGTACTGGAGGGATTGGGAAAATTGTGCAATTTTTTTTGAGATCGCATACGATAGTGATTGGATTGAACAATGTTAAGTATTGTTGTTGAATTTAGCTGCCATTTATTATTGTTATTAGCCTCGTTTTATGCTTTGGAGTTGGCTGGTCGTGAGTGTGACATTAACACCTTATCAATTAGCCATGGCTTGTTCTTGCAGCCTTGTCGATTCTAGCAATTGTTCCATTACCTTAGCTTATCAGGCTTCATGGAGACACCTTTGTGGCTTCAGTTGAAAGTATTTTTTTGTGTAATTCGGAGCTTTTCGGAGCAGTTCGAGCCTGGACGACGCCGTTCCCGCAGCTAGTCATCGGATGACAGGTAGGTTATGACTTCCCCTATCTAGACTCCATGTATATAGGCTATAACTACATTAACTAACATCCTTGTGTGGGTTATTAAAGGTTGGTACCCCAGAACTTGTCTGCCTTGTTCGTTCGTTATTTCATGCGATGTTTGTAGTATTCACGTAGTATTGTACATTACCCTTGTGGTCCTGTGTGACCTTGTATTGACCCTGAAACATTGATGGTGGGTTATTTTGGAATGTCCGGGAGTACCAGACATAAATTATCCTTCCAGGCTGGTTATGCTTGCTGAGTAGCTTTGGAGCCTGTGCAGGGCCGTTTGGTTAATTGTGAGTTGCGGGGCGGCTATTGTGTGTATGATCATACCATTTCTATGCATATAAAGAGGTTTCTTCCTTGTTTTACTACTGTTTTGGCTTCAGGCCTACTGGAACTGTTTTCTAAACCTTGCATGGCCCGGGGGGGCCATTTTCGAGGAAATGGTTTGACTTATTTTGTGAATCTTCTTGGGATAAGGAAAGTTCTAAAAAGATATTTTATCAATAGTTCCATATTTTCTGGGCTCGACGGGGTCAAGTGCCATGCTTATATACTACATCTTTCGTGATAATACTAGGCTCGGCAGGGCCGAGGGGTAGACTTGTTTTACTACAGCTTTCGTGATAATACTAGGCTTAGCAAGGTCGAAGGCTAGACTTGTTTTACTACAGCTTTCGTGATAATACTAGGCTCGATGGGGCCGTGCGATAGAACTATTTGATTTACCGATTTAGACCCGGACACTCTCCAGGCAGCTTTACTTGCGGATTTTTGAGATGCGGGGAATCTAGTATGTTGGTCGGGGACCTCCATGGACCTTGCCTCTCCGAGCTTGGGGCTTCGGCTGCGTGTGCCAGAGGGAGGGTATACGATAGAGTAGAGTTATACGGGCAGTGTCCTTCCATGGAACCTACCTGCTGGGCCCAATCGGTACCGAATGAGGTACATACAGAGATACCATTTCACCTGAGATCTTCATGCATCATATCATTCATTTTTTGAGGCTCCACCATTGTTTGTTCTTTATTGATTGTACGCTCCGGTAGTATGGGATGTTGGAGGGTTTGTTTTCACTTGATTGCGTTCCTCGATTGTATGGGCGGCCGTTGGGACTGTAGGTAGACTATATTTACTCATGTCTTTATTTAGAGCTTGTCTTGGCACTCGGTTAGCAAAGGATTGGTGATGGTTAACTTGTTGAGGCTTCGGTTGTGGGATGTCTGATTATTGAGAGGGCTAGGAAGTCCTATCTTATTGAGGCACTTTCATGTGGCCTTTTGAGCAGAGTGTGAGATTCTGGCTCTATTCTTGTGGGAAGTTGAGTGGTATCTCTCGGTTATTGTGGTCTAGTTATTTCATCCTAGGGTTGTACTTGTGAGGTGATTCCCTGGTTATGCTATCATGTGATTGGATTGGTGTTATGATTCCCTTATACTTGTTGATTCCATTTTGGGTACGTTAGACTACTTTCCGTCTATTCCTTTTACTTGAGGTTACCCGTATACCACCATTTTCTCAACTCTCTCTCTATTTACTTATATTGTTGTGCAAGGATTCCAGGTGCGTTCTATCTTCCTTCACCTGTGTTTCTGTGTAATTGTATCTCTGTGCTAGCTTATTTTACTTGTAGCTTTTGGTTGTCTATTCTCTGTGCTAGCTCCTTGTTCTTCCTTTATGGCTTCAGTCACTGCTTTCTTGCTATCTGTTACTTACTGCTTTTATATCTTATATGCACTCAATCGGCCGATGATGCCTACTGAGTATCCGAGAGAGTAGTGCGGGCTTTGTATACGCTGTTCTTAAATCTCAAGTATTCTCGTCTTTCCTGACTTTCGGGGACGAAAGTCTTTTTAGTAGTGGATGATGTAATGACCCTTCTGATCATTTACACATTTTTGCCTTTCTTGTACCGTTAGAGCTTGCCTGTAGCGGCCCCAAGTCATTTATGGCTTGTTGGGACCGACAGTTCGATGCCCAGGCCATTTGTTTGGTCTTTATGGCCCTCCCTAGTTTTAGAGCTTCAACTTTGGAAGTCTTTGACTTCAGTCAACATTCTTGGTAATATCAAAGAATTAAACCAAGGTTCTAGGTCAAAGGAATTCCTTACACAAAAGTTTGAGTTAAAGAAATGCCTCGTGTAACACCTCGCCTGTTTGGAAGGTTTAAATTAACCCATTCTTTTGGGGTAAGACTAATAGTGTATAATACACTAATAAGGATGTGCTATGAGGTATTATAATTGCAAAATGGTTGTATGATAAGTTTTGAAGTCAAGTAAGTTGCGAAACAAAAGTCGGAAAAAGTTATTATGAACTCCTTTAAGGAATTCTCTTTAAATTTGGGTTAAATGTCTTGGGGTGGTTCTCCCAATCTATAAATAATTAGTGGGCCTAAAATATACCAAATCGAAGGTCTACGAGTCTAGTTTCCAACGCACTAAAGATTTCATCCATACGACTTCATAATAGAGAGATATTCATATTTTTGTAAGACTGCAAAAGCAGGCACGTCAAGGTGGCCCCCATCCCAAGTCGGTTTAGCCTTTTAAAAGCTGATTTCCCCTTCGTTTTAACTCAAAATTTTTCCCCAAAATCTACTGAAAATCAGAGGTAAAGTCCCTAAATAATCCATGGATCTTGATGCTTTCAATTCGGAAGTTTAACGGAAGTTGCTCTAAGTCGCGAGCTCGTCATTTTGGTGTAGTTTGTCCCGTCAATTTCATGGAGTATCTTCGTGGGTATTGATGCAGCGAGCTAGCATATGTTTATTGGGTATTTGGAAGTAGCTAAGTAGTTATATTGGCATGTTAAGGATCGCGTACACTTATCTATTTGTTAAATCGAGATTCTAAGCTTCTAGTCACGAAAAGTCATATTTTTCGATAACTTGTAGTAGTTTCTTGTTGGACTTGGAACTGTTTGTTGTTATTGCAAGGAGGCAGGGTGTTTAGCTTGGGATATTGAATATTTATTCCAGGAAGTCTCTCCCCTACGATCCTCCTTCGTACTAACATATTTTAGTATCATTTTTACAGCTTTTCGAGCCACGAAGTGGTGTTTTGAATATTGTGGCCTTAGACATCCCCTTTATCTTATTATGTTTGGTTATTGTTGTGGTGTACTGGTTGTGGTAAGGTGCTGGAGGGATTGGGAAAATTGTGTGATTCTTTTTGAGAGCGCATACGATAGTGATTGGATTGAACAATGTGAAGTACGCCTTGAAATAGTACCTCGAGAGCTCATCGCTCCTTGGAGATATGGTTAACGTATTGTTGTTGTATTTAGCTGCCATTTATTATTATTATTGGCCTCATTTTATGCTTTGGAGTTGGCTGGTCGCGAGTGTGACATTAACACCTTATCAATTGGCTATGTCTCGTTCTTGCAGCCTTGTTGATTCTAGCAATTGTTCCATTACCTTGGTTGATCAGGCTTCATGGAGACGCCTTTGTGGCTTCAGTTGAAAGTATTTTTTTTGTGATTCGGAGCTTCTCGGTGCAGTTCGAGCCTAGACGACGTTGTTCCCGCAGCTAGTCATCGGATGACAGGTAGGTTATGGCTTCCCCTCTTTAGACTCTGCATATATAGGCTATAACTGCATTATTTTGCATCCTTGGGTGGGGTCGAGTGCCATTCTTATATACTAAAACTTTCGTGATAATACTAGGCTCGGCAGGGCCGAGGGCTAGACTTATTTTACTACAGCTTTCGTGATAATACTAGGCTCGGTGGGGCCGAGGGCTAGACTTGTTTTACTACAGCTTTAATGATAACACTAGGCTCGGCAGGGCCGTGCGCTAGAACTATTTGATTTACCAATTTAGACCCGGACACCCTCCGAGCAGCTTTACTTAAGGATTTTTGAGATACGGGGCATCTAGTATGTTGGTCGGGGACCTCCATGGACCTTGGCGCTCCGGGCCTGGGGTTTCGGGGTATGTGTGCCGGAGGGAGGGTATACGGTGGAGTAGAGGTATACGGGAAATGTCCTTCTATGGAACCTACCTGTTGGGCCCAATCTGTACCGGAGGAGGTACATACAGAGATACCATTTCACCTGAGATCTTCATGCATCATATCATTCATTTTTTGAGGCTCCACCCTTGTTTGTTGTTTTTTGATTGTACGCTCCGGTAGTATGGGATGCCAGAGGGTTTGTTTTCACTTGATTGCGTTCCTCGGTTGTATGGGCGGCCGTTGGGAGTGTAGGTAGACTATATTTACTCATGTCTTTATTTAGAGCTTGTCTTGGCACTCGATTAGCGAAGGATTAGTGATGGTTAACCTGTTGAGGCTTCGGTTGTAGGATGTCTGATTATTGAGAGGGCTAGGGAGTCCTATCTTATTGAGGCACTTTTGTGTGGCCTTATGAGCAGAGTGTGAGATTCTGGCTTTATTCTTGTGGGAAGTTGAGTGGTATCTCTCGGTTATTGTGGTCTAGTTATTTCATTCTAGGGTTGTACTTGTGAGGTGATTCCCTGGTTATGCTATCATGTGATTGGATTGGTGTTCTGATTTCCTTATACTTGTTGATTCCATTTTGAGTATATTAGACTGCTTTCCGTCTTTTCCTTTTACTTGAGGTTACCGCTATATCGCCATTTTCTCAACTCTCTCTCTATTTACTTATATTGTTGTGCAAGGACTCCAGGTGCGTTCTCCTTTCCTTCACCTGTGTTTCTGTGTAATTGTACCTCTGTGCTAGCATATTTTACTTGTAGCTTTTGGTTTTCTATTCTCTGTGCTAGCTCCTTGTGCTTCCTTTATGGCTTCAGTGACTCCTTTCTTGCTATCTGTTACTTACTACTTTTATATCTTATATGTGCTTAGTCGGCCAATGATGCCTACTGAGTAACCATTGTTTTGGTGCTCATACTACACTCCTGCACTTTCTGTGCAAATATTGATTGAGTTAGAGACTCGTGCAGCTTTTGGATCTTCGAAACTCGTGCAACTTTATTAAGTGAACTCACTTTTATTATTTACACTAACTTAGTGCTATTTACATATCAGTATATATGCAATATTTTTACTCTATTCCTAGTTTTACAATATTAATTATAAGCATGCAAGAGGTTAAAATAATTTTTATATGAAAATTTAACTTTAGAAAAAAAAATATTTTTGATCTTCGATCATGTATGCATTATTGTTATATTATTGATTTCTGCCTGGAAATAGTGATTGCAAAAACTTATAAAAATGGTTATAACAGTGTGCATATTAAAAGCTGCAAAACTCAGATGTGATTTTTGAAATAATTATTGTTGCTATTATTCGTTTGATAGAGTTTGAGTTTGAGGATAGTTGTGATTTTGGATGGAACTATGAGGCAGAACCTAAATATGATTGGAGCACCTCCATTGCTAATAAAAGTGTCAAATTGCAGCGCCTCATGGGTATTTACAAAAATATTTTAAATAATGCGGGTGTTGCTTGATGTTAGGCGTATTTATACACCTAAGTATTGTTATCCTTGCACGTTTAGCTTAATTTTGAGGATAACTTGATATACTATTGAGGTATTTAGTGTGTAAAAGGTGTACTTTGTAGCTAACGAACTTGTTTATAGTGTTTGGGTAGCATTTGGAACAAATAATAAGCTAAAAGAATCAAATAGAGTTTAGACGAGGAAACTACTATTGAGGTATTTAGTGTGTAAAAGGTGTACTTTGTAGCTAACGTACTTGTTTATAGTGTTTGGGTAGCATTTGGAACAAATAATAAGCTAAAAGAATCAAATAGAGTTTAGACGAGGAAACTAGCTTTGCTAGCTTGAGCTATGCCGATTCTAGCGTACTTGTATGAGCTTTATTGTATCGTATGGACTCATGTGTATTGTGAGCTCATGCAGGTGACCTTTGGAGAAGTTATGGAAGCTAATTGAAGCCTACAAATATGCTACAAATTGGTACACAAAGCAAGGTGAAAAGAGTTCATATGAGCAAGAACGGACGTCAAAAGACTCACCCCCGTGCCACGAAAGCTAGCCTCCGCGATAGGAGGCATGACACGGAGGTAGGAAGCTTGAAGCTGACAATTTCCAGTAGGGGTTCGCATTATGGGCGTGTCACACTAGCTAGTTAGGGCTACATGCAGTGTGACACACTGCCTAGTCAAGGCTATAGGCAGCGTGTCACAGACTTCGTTCCCGGCGAGCAGATTTTGTCTCACACTATAAATAGGACACTTGGTTTCAATTGTAAACACCTTAGAATGACTTTGGGATTGAAAAACACAAGGAGAAGGCTGCCTTAGGGTTCTATTTCTATACTTTTTCTTTACTTAATTATCATATGAACTACAATACTTTTGTAATCGTGAATTAGAACATGAGTGGCTAAACACCCTCGTTCTAGGGTTGAGGCTACAACATGAATGTTTGATTATGGTTTTATGGTTGGTTTGATTGTTTATCTTATCTTGTGATTGTTCTTACGTTCTTATTATTACTATTCTAAAGCGTCATGAACTTTAGGATACATCTAAGTCTCAAAACGAATTGACCATAGGAGTTAAGAGACGGAATGAAGAACGTAGGAGGTGTGGATCATATCTTTTTGTAATGACCCTTTCGGTCATTTACATGTTTTTGCCTTTTTTGTACCGTTAGAGCTTTCTTGTAGCGGCCCCAAGTCATTCATATCTTGTTGGGCCCGGCAGTTCGATGCCCAGGCCGTTTGTTTGGTCTTTATGGCCCTCCCTTGTTTTAGAGCTTCAACTTTGGAAATCATTGACTTCAGTCAACATTCTTGGTAATATCAAAGAATTAAAACAAAGTTCTAGGTCAAAGGAATTCCTTACACAAAAGTTTGAGTTAAAGAAATGCCTCGTGTAACACCTCGCCCATTTGGAAGGTTTAAATTAACCCGTACTTTTGGGGTAAGACTAATAGTGTCTAATACACTAAGAAGTATATGCAATGAGGTCTTATAATCACAAAATAGTTGTATGATAAGTTTTGAAGTCAAGTAAGTTGCGAAACAAAAGTCGAAAAATGTTATTATGAATTCCTTTAAGGAATTCTCTTTAAATTTGGGTTAAATGTCTTGGGGTGGTTCTCCCAATCTATAACGAATTAGTGGGCCCCCAATATACCAAATCGAAGGTCTACGAGTCTAGTTTCCAACGCATTAAACCGTTCATCCATACGACTTCAGTATAGAGATATATTCAGATTTTTATAAGACTTCACAAGCAGGCACGTCAAGGTTGTCCCCCATCCCAAGTCGGTTTAGCTTTTTAAAAGCTGATTTCCACTATGTTTTAACTAAAAATTTTCACCCAAAATCTACTGAAAATCATAGGGAAATTCCCTAAATAATCCATGGATCTTGATGCTTTCAATTCAGAAGTTTAACGGAAGTTGCTCTACGCCGCGAGCTCGTCATTTTAGTGTAGTTTGTCTCGTCAATTTCATGGCGTATCTTCGTGGGTGTTGATGCAGCAAGCTAGCATATGTTTATTGGGTATTTGGAAGTAACTAAAGAGTTATATTGGCAAGTTAAGGATCTTGTACACTTATATATTTGTTAAATCGAGATTCTAAGCTTCTAGTCACGAAAAGTCATATTTTCTGATAACTTGTAGTAGTTTCTTATTAGACTTAGATATGTTTGTTGTCCCTGCAAGGATGCAGGGTGTTTAGCTTGGGATGTTGAATATTTTTGTCCAGTAAGTCTCTCCCCTATGATCCTCCTTCGTAATTACATGTTCTAGTATCATTTTTACAACTTTTCAAGCCACAAAGTGGTGTTTTGGATATTGTGGCTTTGGACAGCCCCTTTATATTATTATGTTTGGTTATTGTTGTACTAGTTATGGTAAGGTGCTGGAGGTATTGGGAAAATTGTGCGATTCTTTTTGAGATCGCATACGATAGTGATTGGATTGAACAATGTGAAGTACGCCTTGAAATAGTACCTCCGGAGCTCGTCGCTCCTTGGAGATGTGGTTAACGTATTGTTGTTGGATTTAGCTGCCATTTATTATTGTTATTGGCCTCATTTTATGGTTTGGAGTTGGCTGATCGCGAGTGTGACATTAACACCTTATCAATTGGCTATGGCTCGTTCTTGTAGCCTTGTAGATTCTAGCAATTGTTTCATTACCTTGGTTGATCAGGCTTCATAGAGACACCTTTGTGGCTTCAGTTGAAAGTATTTTTTTGTGTGATTCGGAGCTTCTTGGAGAAGTTCAAGCCCGGATGCCGCCGTTCCCGCTGCTAGTCATCAGATGACAAGTAGGTTATGGCTTTCCCTATATAGACTCTGCATATATAGGCTATAATTGCATTAATTAACATCCTTGGGTAGGTTATTATAGGTTGGTACCCCAGAACTTATCCGCCTTGTTCGTCCGTTATTGCATGCGGTGTTTGTAGTATTCGCATAGTATTGTGCATTACCCTTATGGTCCTGTGCGGCCTTGTGTTGACTTTGGAACATAGATGGTGGGTGATTTGGGAATGTTCGCGAGTCCCGAACATAGAATTATCCTTCTAGGCTGGTTTGCTTGCTAAGTAGCTTTGGGGCCTTTGCAGGACCGTTAGGTTGATTGTGAGCTGCGGGGCGGCTATTGTGTGTATGATCATACAATTTCTATGCATATAAAGAGGTTTCTTCCATGTTTCACTACTGTTTTGGCTTCGAGCCTACTGGAACTATTTGCTAAACCTTGCATGGCTCGGGGACCCCATTTTTGACGAAAATGATTTGGAAATGGTTTGACTTATTTTGTGATTCTTCTTGGGGATAAGGAAAGTTCTAAAAAGATGTTTTATCAATAGTTCCACTTTTTCTGGGCTCGACGGGGTCGAGTGCCATGCTTATATACTACAAATTTTGTGATAATACTAGGCTCAGCAGGGCCGAGGGCTAGACTTGTTTTACTACAACTTTCATGATAATACTAGGCTCGACAGGGCTAAGTGCTAGACTTGTTTTACTACAGCTTTCATTATAATACTAGGCTCGGCGGGGCCGTGCGCTAGAACTATTTGATTTACCAATTTAGACTCGGACACCCTCCGACCAGCTTTACTTGAGGATTTTTTAGATGCGGGGCATCTAGTATGTTGGTGTGGGACCTCCATGGACCTTGCCGCTCTGGGCCTGGGGCTGCGTATGCCGGAGGGAGGGTATATGGTAGAGTAGAGGTATACGGGCAGTGTCCTTCAATGAAACCTACCTGCTGGGCCCAATCGGTACCGGAGAAGGTACATACAGAGATACCATTTCACCTCAGATCTTCATGCATCATATCATTCATTTTTTAGGCTACACCCTTGTTTGATGTTTGTTGATTGTACGCTCTGGTAGTATGGGATGCTGGAGGGTTTATTTTCACTTAATTGCATTCCTCGGTTGTATGGGGGGCCGTTGGGACTGTAGGTAGTCTATATTTACTCCTGTGATTATTTAGAGGTTATCTTGACACTCGGTTAGCGAAGGATTAGTGATCGTTAACCTGTTGAGGCTTCGGTTGTGGGATGTCTAATTATTGAGAGGGTAGGGAGTCCTATCTTATTGAGGCACTTTTGTGTGGCCTTCTGAGCAGAGTGTGAGATTCCGGCTCTATTCTTATGGGAAGTTGAGTGGTATCTCTCGGTTATTGTGGTCTAGTTATTTCATTCTAGGGTTGTACTTGTGAGGTGATTCCCTGATTATGCTATCATGTGATTGGATTGGTGTTATGATTCCCTTATACTTGTTGATTTCATTTTGAGTATGTTTGACTGCTTTCCGTCGTTTCCTTTTACTTGAGGTTATCAGTATACTGCCATTTTCTCAACTCTCTCTCTATTTACTTATATTATTGTGCAAGGACTCCAGGTGTATTCTCCTTTCCTTTACCTGTGTTTCTGTGTAATTGTATCTCTGTGCTAGCATATTTTACTTGTAGCTTTTGGTTGTCTATTCTCTGTGCTAGCTCTTTGTGCTTCATTTGTGGCTTTAGTGACTGCTTTCTTGCTATCTGTTACTTACTGCTTTTATATCTTATATGCGCTTAGTCTGCCGATGATGCCTATTGAGTACCTGTTGTTTTGGTGCTCACTACACTCCTGCACTTTCTGTGCAGATATTGGTTGAGTTCTCGTCGTTTAACGCATTAGAGACTTATGGAGGTAGTGCTAAGAAACGTCGTCGCCAGGACAGTTCTTGAGGTTCCCAAACTCGAGGTAGGGTATTCTCTCCTAGAGATTGGTTCTATTGCTTTCTGTCTACTGGGCCAGTTTCAGTTGCTCCACGGGTTCCAGAGGGTGTTAGTACAAGACATATTGAGCAGAGTAGGTAGGGTTTGGATCGTACTCCTCGGGGTTTGCCTTCAGAGTATGCAGGCCATGGTGGTCAGTCAGGTCTAGTAGGATCATCCCGTCAGACTTCACTTGGTAAGGTTTGTTATTAGTGTAGGGAGCATAAACACTCGGTTAGGGATTATCCCATAATTCTGCCCTCCAGCCAGCAGGGTCAGCATGTGTTATCTTCCAGGTCTTCAGTGCCACCGGCCAGAGGTGGAGTACAGGGTTATAGGGGTGGTCCCCAGATGGATAGAGATGGTTCTCATTCCAGAGGTTCAGGTAAAGGTTGTTGTCGATGAGGTAAGCGTGAGAACCTTGCTAGAGATTGCCACATGATTTTGTATCCTGGTCAGCCTGGTTGTTATGATTGCGGGGAGATTTGTCACCTTTATAGAGCTTGTCCCCGGCGAGGGTTGGTTGGGCCTTCAGTTTTGACTACTCAATCCAAAGTAAGATCCCGTCAGCTTGATACTCCTCTTAGTGGGACAGAGGTAGAGGTTCCTGATATCGTTGCTCCAAGTTACGCTTTTGCTACCTTTGACTTGTGATAGTCTTGCTCGCGTTGCGATTCTATCCCTTCTGTCATTCATTTTCTTATATGCCTACCTGCTACTTGTTTAAGTTATTTGGCTATCCGAACTGTAGTACCGATATGTTATTTTATTGGTAGTTTAATTTTTTAGTAGTGGATGGGGGTGAGTTAGCCTTGAGAGGTATTTTCCCGGAGTTGTAGCTCATGGGTAGTTCTTGTTGGTCTATTTCTAGTTGGGTTATCCCTGTTTCATTGTGATTCTGGACTTGTGGTTGAGTTGCCCTTGTTGAGCGGTCCTAGATTGTTGTTGCCTAGGCTATTTCCTAGCTTTTGCTAGAGGTTCTTGCGTTGTTTGGATGTGGTATCGGTAGTTATGCCGGAGTTGAGATTTTGCCTTAGTCGGGAGATATTTGTTATGCTAATGTGCATAGGTCAATTTGGCCTCTTGAGTGTTTAGAGTCGACCCTCTTTGTTTGGTTGGTTTAGGGGGTTGGAAGGTATGTGGGTTATTCCCATAGTCTCCCTCAATTTCTTGTCCGTTTGGGTTATGTTATTCTTCCCAGTTCCAGTTAGAATGAATTTCGATCATAGTTCTCTAGTTGGGCCTTTGAATGTGGCATTGGGGTTGAGTTTTGACTGCGGAATTGTGGCTAAGTGTTGCCAGTAAGAGTTTTAGGACCAAAGGGAATGGCTCCAGGTTTTATTTGAGAAGGATTTTTGTAAGGTTCAGTGTATGCTAAGGAAAAGTTTTGTTTAGTTGAAAATGGAGGGAGGTGACTCCTTGTTCGTGCTTATGTGTTTTAATAGTTGACTGGGTGATGACTGAGAGTTGCTCTGGCTTGTGTGTAGGTGGCTTGTTCTAACCAAATTTAGTTTGATGTGGCTTCTTGGTTATATTCTTTGGGAAGACCCAAGTTTCAATAGGACCTATGAATTGGATGACTTGTATATTTATGGCCTAGTTTGCTCCAGCTCTATTAGTGTTCTTCGATGGTGGATGAGTCTACTCGTGGGTTTGACAGGAGTACTGATTGGTAAATCAGTGATGGGTTTTAGAATCGTGGCTTAGCAGACTACTTTGGGTGGTTCATGAAAGTTTTCCTTTGGTTGCAGCATCCTTGTGCCGAAAGGCAGTGGATGCAGGCAACTTAGCGTCTCTATTTCCATTTTGGAGTGGTAGTTAGTCTTGTACACCTAGTCCTTGGCTAACCTTTGGGTTAGGCTGGACGTTCGGAGTAGCAACAGTGTTTTCTAGGGTTGGTAGCTTGGCTGATGGTTACAGACTTCGTGGTAGGCTTACCACACTTCTTGCAGGATCATGGTTTTGGTTTGGGCCTTTTAGACAGGTTGCCCTGGTTCATTCACTTTCAGTTGATTAAGACTTGGCACGGTTCAGTTAGTGAGTGTGATGTTAGCAAAAGTGTTCATTCATTGGTTGAGGGTCAATCAAGGTAGGTAACTTTAGTTTCAATGATATGCTACGGGTTGTTATCTTGGATGGAAAAGGCTAAGTAGCCTATATCTTGATTTAAAACGAGTTTGAATATAGTGGGTGACTTCGTTCGTGGTAAAGTATAAGCGGAAACTATGGATCTCTGGTGTGTCAGTTAATGCTTCGAGGGTGGTTTGGGTGTTCGACTTGTAGGCAGCTTCCTGTTTGTGGTGTTAAAAGATTCAGTTCAAAGAAAAAAAAGGGGTTTTGCGGAACAGCGGGTTCATGTGTTAGAGTTTTGGGTTGATGGATTTTCTAGTAAACTTGGTTATTATTTTGAGGATTCGAGTTTTGTGTGTTAATCGCCTTGGTGCTCTGGTTTTTGGTGGTGTGTCGGTGCTTTTCGATTGAGATTCTCGAGGTTCAGTTTGGGTTGGAAGATCTTTGGAGGTTGAAATCTAGCTTGGTTAGTAAGAGGTTAAGGTTTGGTTGCTTTCTTTGGTTCTGTTCTGTTGGGTGTCGTCCGATCGTGGAGGCTACCCGGGTTGTCCGAGAGAGTAGTGCGGGCTTTTTATCCGCTGTTCCTTAATCTCTAGTATTCTCGTCTTTCCTGACTTTTAGGGATGAAAGTCTTTTTAGTAGTGGATGATGTAATGACCCTTCCAGTCATTTACACATTTTTGCCTTTCTTGTACCGTTAGAGCTTGCCTGTAGCGGCCCCAAGTCATTTATGGCTTGTTGGGACCGGCAGTTCGATGCCCAGGCCATTTGTTTGGTCTTTATGACCCTCCCTTGTTTTAGAACTTCAACTTTGAAAATCATTGACTTCAGTCAACATTATTGGTAATATCAAAGAATTAAACCAAGGTTCTAGGTAAAAGGAATTCCTTACACAAAAGTTCGAGTTAAAGAAATGCCTCGTGTAACACCTCGCCCGTTTGGAAGGTTTAAATTAACTCGTACTTTTGGGGTAAGACTAATAGTGTCTAATACACTAAGAAGGATGTTCTATGAGGTATTATAATCGCAAAATGGTTGTATGATAAGTTTTGAAGTCAAGTAAGTTGCGAAACAAAAGTCGAAAAAAGTTATTATGAACTCATTTAAGGAATTCTCTTTAAATTTGGGTTAAATGTATTGGGGTGTTTCTCCCAATATATAAATAATTAGTGGGCCTCCAATACACTAAATTGAAGGTCTACAAGTCTAGTTTCCAACGCACTAAACCGTTTGTCCATACGACATTAGAATAGAGAGATATTCACATTTTTGTAAGACCGCACAAGCAGGCACGTCAAGGTGGGACCCCATCCCAAGTTGGTTTAGCTTTTTAAAAGCTGATTTCCCCTTCGTTTTAAGTCAAACTTTTCACCCAAAATCTACTGAAAATTAGATGGAAAGTCCCTAAATAATCCATGGATGTTAATGTTTTCAATTCAAAAGTTTAACGAAAGTTGCTCTACGTCGTGAGCTAGTCATTTTGGTGTAGTTTGTCCCGTCAATTTCATGGCGTATCTTCGTGGGTGTTGATGCAGAGAGCTAGCATATGTTTATTGGGTATTTGTCAGTAGCTAAGGAGTTATCTTATTATGTTTGGTTATTGTTGTGGTGTACTGGTTGTGGTAAGGTGCTGGAGGGATTGGGAAAATTGTGCAATTTTTTTTGAGATCGCATACGATAGTGATTGGATTGAACAATGTGAAGTACGCCTTGAAATAGTACCTCGGGAGCTCGTCACTCTTTGGAGATGTGGTTAACGTATTGTTGTTGAATTTAGCTGCCATTTATTATTGTTATTAGCCTCGTTTTATGCTTTGGAGTTGGCTGATCGCGAGTGTGACATTAACACCTTATCAATTGGCCATGGCTCGTTCTTGCAGCCTTGTCGATTCTAGCAATTATTCCATTACCTTGGTTGATCAGGCTTCATGGAGACACCTTTGTGGCTTCAGTTGAAAGTATTTTTTTGTGTAATGCGAAGCTTTTTGGAGCAGTTCGAGCCTGAACGACTCCGTTCCCGCAGCTAGTCATCGAATGACAGGTAGGTTATGACTTCCCCTATCTAGACTCCGTGTATATAGGCTATAACTACATTAACTAACATCCTTGGGTGGGTTATTATAGGTTGGTACCCTAGAACTTGTCTGCCTTGTTCGTTCGTTATTTCATGCAATGTTTGTAGTATTCGCGTAGTATTGTACATTACCCTTGTGGTCCTGTGTGACCTTGTATTCACTCTGGAACATAGATGGTGGGTTATTTTGGAATGTCCGCGAGTTCCGGACATAAATTATCCTTCTAGGCTGGTTATGCTTGCTGAGTAGCTTTGGAGCCTGTGCAGGGAAGTTTGGTTGATTGTGAGTTGCGGGGCGGCTATTGTGTGTATGATCATACCATTTCTATACATATAAAGAGGTTTCTTCAATGTTTTACTACTGTTTTGGCTTCAGGTGTACTGAAACTGTTTTCTAAATCTTGCATGGCCCGGGCCCTCCATTTTCGACGAAAATGATTTGGAAATGGTTTGACTTATTTTGTGAATCTTCTTGGGATAAGGAAAGTTCTAAAAAGATGTTTTATCAATAGTTCCACATTTTCTAGGCTCGACGGGGTCAAGTTCCATGCTTATATAATACAACTTTCGTGATAATACTAGGCTCGGTAGGGCCGAGGGGTAGACTTGTTTTACTACAGCTTTCGTGATAATATTAGGCTCAGCGAGGCTGAGGGCTAGACTTGTTTTACAACAGCTTTCATGATAATACTAGGCTCGATGGGACCGTGCGCTAGAACTATTTGATTTACTGATTTAGACTCGGATACTCTCCGGACAGATTTACTTGAGGATTGTTGAGATGCGGGGAATCTAGTATGTTGGTCGGGGACCTCCATGGACCTTGCCTCTCCGAGCCTGGGGCTTTGGCTGCGTGAGACAAAGGGAGGGTATACGGTAGAGTAGATGTATACAGGCATTGTCCTTCCATGGAACCTACCTGCTTGGCCCAATCGATACCGAAGGAGGTACATACAGAGATAAAATTTCACCTAAGATCTTCATGCATCATATCATTCATTTTTTGAGGCTCCACCATTGTTTGCTGTTTATTGATTGTACGCTCCGGTAGTATGGGATGCCAGAGGGTTTGTTTTCATTTGATTGCGTTCCTCGGTTGTATGAGCGGCCATTGGGACTATATGTAGACTATATTTACTCGTGTTTTTATTTAGAGCTTGTCTTGGCTCTCGGTTAGCAAAGGATTAGTGATGGTTAACCTGTTGAGGCTTCGGTTGTGGGATGTCTGATTATTGAGAGGGCTAGGAAGTCCTATCTTATTGAGGCACTTTTGTGTGGCCTTCTGAGCAGAGTGTGAGATTCTGGCTCTATTCTTGTGGGAAGTTGAGTGGTGTCTCTCGGTTATTGTGGTCTAGTTATTTCATCCTAGGGTTGTACTTGTGAGGTGATTCCCTGGTTATGCTATCATGTGATTGGATTGGTATTATGATTCCCTTATACTTGTTGATTCCATTTTGAGTACGTTAGACTGATTTCCGTCTATTCCTTTTACTTGAGGTTACCGGTATACCACCATTTTCTCAACTCTCTCTCTCTCTATTTACTTATATTGTTGTGCAAGGACTCCAGGTGTGTTCTCTCTTCCTTCACCTGTGTTTCTGTGTAATTGTATCTCTGTGCTAGCTTATTTTACTTGTAGCGTTTGATTGTCTATTCTCTGTGCTACCTCCTTGTTCTTCCTTTATGGCTTCAGTGATTGCTTTCTTGCTATCTGTTACTTACTGCTTTTATATCTTATATGCGCTCAGTCGGCCAATGATGTCTACTGAGTACCCGTTATTTTGGTGCTCATACTACACTCCTGCACTTTCTGTGCAGATATTGGTTGAGTTCTCGCCTTTGATCGCATTAGAGACTCGTGGATGATGTAATGACCCTTCCGATCATTTACACATTTTCACCTTTCTTGTACCGTTAGAGCTTGCCTGTAGCGGCTCCAAGTCATTTATGGATTGTTGGGACCAACAGTTCGATGCCCAGGCCATTTGTTTGGTCTTTATGGGTCTCCCTTCTTTTAGAGCTTCAACTTTGGAAGTCTTTGACTTCAGTCAACATTCTTGGTAATATCAAAGAATTAAACCAAGGTTCTAGGTCAAAGGAATTCCTTACAAAAAAGTTTGAGATAAAGAAATGCCTCGTGTAACACCTCGCCTGTTTGGAAGGTTTAAATTAACCCATACTTTTGGGGTAAGACTAATAGTGTATAATACACTAAGAAGGATGTGCTATGAGGTATTATAATCGCAAAATTGTTGTATGATAAGTTTTGAAGTCAAGTAAGTTGCGAAACAAAAATTGGAAAAATTTATTATGAACTCCTTTAAGGAATTCTCTTTAAATTTGGGTTAAATGTCTTGGGGTGGTTCTCCCAATCTATAAAGAATTAGTGGTCCTAAAATATACCAAATCGAAGGTCTACGAGTCTAGTTTCCAACTCACTAAAGCGTTCGTCCATACGACTTCATAATAGAGAGATATTCATATTTTCGTAAGACTGCACAAGCAGGCACGTCAAGGTGGCCCCCATCCCAAGTGGGTTTAGCTTTTTAAAAGCTGATTTCCCCTTCGTTTTAACTCAAACTTTTTACCCAAAATATACTGAAAATCAGAGGGAAAATCCCTAAATAATCCATGGATCTTGATGCTTTCAATTCGGAAGTTTAATGGAAGTTGCTCTACGTCGCGAGCTCGTCATTTTGGTGTAGTTTGTCCCGTCGATTTCATGGCGTATCTTCGTGGGTGTTGATGCAGCGAGATAGCATATGTTTATTTGGTATTTGTAAGTATATTAATAGTTATATTGGCAAGTTAAGGATCACGTACACTTATCTATTTATTAAATCGAGATTCTAAGCTTCTAGTCACGAAAAGTCATATTTTCCGATAACTTGTAGTAGTTTCTTGTTTGACTTGGATCTGTTTGTTGTTCTTGCAAGGAGGCAGGGTGTTTAGCTTGGGATATTAAATATTTTGTTCAGGAAGTCTCTCCCCTACGATCCTCCTTCGTACTAACATATTTTAGTATCATTTTTACAGCTTTTCGAGCCACGAAGTGGTGTTTTGGATATTGTGGCTTTGGACAACCCCTTTATCTTATTATGTTTGGTTATTGTTGTGGTGTACTGGTTGTGGTAAGGTTCTGGAGGGATTGGAAAAATTATGCGATTCTTTTTGAGAGCGCATACGATAGTGATTGGATTGAACAATGTGAAGTACGCCTTGAAATAGTACCTCGGGAGCTCATCGCTCCTTGGAGATATGGTTAACGTATTGTTGTTGGATTTAGCTGCCATTTATTATTGTTATTCGCCTCATTTTATGCTTTGGATTTGGCTGGTAGCGAGTGTGACATTAACACCTTATCAATTGGCTATGGCTCATTCTTGCAGCCTTTTCCATTACCTTGGTTGATCAGGCTTCATGGAGACGCCTTTGTGGCTTCAGTTGAATGTATTCTTTTTGTGATTCGGAGCTTCCCGGTGTAATTCGAGCCTGGACGACGTTGTTGCCACAGCTAGTCATCGGATGACAGGTAGGTTATGTATTTCCCTCTCTAGACTCTGCGTATATAGGCTATAACTGCATTATTTTGCATCCTTGGGTGGGTTATTATAGGTTGGTACCCCAGAATTTGTCCGCCTTGTTCATCCCTTATTTCATGACCTGTTTGTAGTATTCGCGTAGTATTGTACATTACCCTTGTGGTCCTGTGCGGCCTTGTGTTGACTCTGGAACATAGATGGTGGGTTATTTTGGAATGTCCGCGAGTCCCGAACATAGAATTATCCTTCTAGGCTGGTTATGCTTGCTAAGTAGCTTTGGAGCCTGTGCAGGGCCGTTAGGTTGATTGTGAGCTGCGGGGTGGCTATTGTATGTATGATCATACCATTTCTATGCATATAAAGAGGTTTCTTCCATGTTTTACTACTATTTTGGCTTCGGGCCTACTGAAACTATTTTCTAAACCTTGCATGGCCCGGGGGTCCCGTTTTCAACGGAAATGATTTGAAAATGGTTTGACTTATTTTGTGAATCTTTTTACGATAAGGAAAGTTCTAAAAATATGTTTTATCAATAGCTTCACTTTTTCTGGGCTCGACAGGGTCGAGTGCCATGCTTATATACTACAACTTTTGTGATAATACTAGGCTCGGCAAGGCCGAGGGATAGACTTTTTTTACTACAGCTTTCATGATAATACTAGGCTCGGCGGGGCCAAGCGCTAGACTTGTTTTACTACAGCTTTCATGATAATACTAGGCTGGGCGGGGCCGTGCGCTAGAACTATTTGATTTACCAATTTAGACTCGGACACCCTCCGGCCAACTTTACTTGAGGATTTTTAAGATGCGGGGCATCTAGTATGTTGGTCGGGGACCTCCATGGACCTTGCCGCTCCGGGCCTGGGGCTTCGGGCTGCGTGTGTCGGAGGGAGCGTATATGGCAGAGTAGAGGTATACGGGCAGTGTCCTTCCATGGAACCTACCTACTGGGCCCAATCGGTACCAGAGGAGGTACATATAGAGATACCATTTCACCTGAGATCTTCATGCATCATATCATTCTTTTTTTGAGGCTCCACTCTTGTTTGCTGTTTTTTGATTGTACGCTCCGGTATTATGGGATGTCGGAGGGTTTTTTTCACTTGATTGTGTTCCTCGGTTGTATGGGCAGCCGTTGGGACTGTAGGTTGACTATATTTACTCATGTCTTTATTTAGAGCTTGTCTTGGAACTCGGTTAGCGAAGGATTAGTGATGGTTAACCTGTTGAGTCTACGGTTGTAGGATGTCTAATTATTGAGAAGGCTAGGGAGTCCTATCTTATTGAGGCACTTTTGTGTGGCCTTCTGAGCAGAGTGTGAGATTCTCGCTCTATTCTTGTGGGAAGTTGAGAGGTATCTCTCGGTTATTGTGGTTTAGTTATTTTATTCTTGGGTTGTACTTGTGAGGTGATTCCCTGGTTATGCTATCATGTGATTGGATTGATGTTATGATTCCCTTATACTTGTTGATTCCATTTTGAGTATGTTAGACTGCTTTTCGTCTTTTCCTTTTACTTGAGGTTACCGGTATACCACCATTTTCTCAACTCTATCTCTCTATTTACTTATATTGTTGTGCAAGGACTCCAGGTGCGTTCTCCTTTCCTTCACCTGTGTTTCTGTGTAATTGTATCTCTGTGCTAGCATATTTTACTTGTAGCTTTTGGTTGTCTATTCTCTGTGCTAGCTCCTTGTGCTTCCTTTATGGCTTCAGTGACTCCTTTCTTTCTATCTGTTACTTACTGCTTTTATATCTTATATGTGCGGTCAATGATGCCTACTGAGTACCCGTTGTTTTGGTGCTCATACTACACTCCTGCACTTTCTGTGCAGATATATCAGTTGAGTTCTCGTCGTTGATCGCGTTAGAGACTCGTGCAGCTTTTGGATCTTCGAGACTCGTGCAGCTTTATTAAGTGAACTCACTTTTATTATTTATACTAACTTAGTGCTATTTACATATCAGTATATATGCAATATTTTTAGTCTATGCCTAGTTTTACAATATTAATTATAAGCATGCAAGAGGTTAAAATAATTTTTATATGAAAATTTAACTTTAGAAAAAAATATATTTTTGATCTTCGATCATGTATGCATTATTGTTATATTATTGATTTCTGCCTGGAAATAGTGATTGCAAAAACTTATAAAAATGGTTATAACAGTGTGCATATTAAAAGCTGCAAAACTCAGATGTGATTTTTGAAATAATTATTGTTGCTATTATTCGTTTGATAGAGTTTGAGTTTGAGGATAGTTGTGATTTTGGATGGAACTATGAGGCAGAACCTAAATATGATTGGAGCACCTCCATTGCTAATAAAAGTGTCAAATTGCAGCGCCTCATGGGTATTTACAAAAATATTTTAAATAATGCGGGTGTTGCTTGATGTTAGGCGTATTTATACACCTAAGTATTGTTATCCTTGCACGTTTAGCTTAATTTTGAGGATAACTTGATATACTATTGAGGTATTTAGTGTGTAAAAGGTGTACTTTGTAGCTAACGAACTTGTTTATAGTGTTTGGGTAGCATTTGGAACAAATAATAAGCTAAAAGAATCAAATAGAGTTTAGACGAGGAAACTACTATTGAGGTATTTAGTGTGTAAAAGGTGTACTTTGTAGCTAACGTACTTGTTTATAGTGTTTGGGTAGCATTTGGAACAAATAATAAGCTAAAAGAATCAAATAGAGTTTAGACGAGGAAACTAGCTTTGCTAGCTTGAGCTATGCCAATTCTAGTGTACTTGTATGAGATTTATTGTGTCGTATGGACTCATGTGTATTGTGAGCTCATGAAGGTGACCTTTGGAGGAGTTATGGAAGTTAATTCAAGCCTACAAACATGCTACAAATTGGGATACAAAGCAAGGTGAAAAGAGTTTATAGGAGCAAACACGGACGTCAAAAGACTCACCCCCGTGCCACGAAAGCTAGCCTCCGCGATGGGAGGCATGACACAAAGGTAGGAAGCTTGAAGCTGACAATTTCCAGTAGGGGTTCACGTTATGGGCATGTCACACTAGCTAGTTAGGGCTACATGCAGTGTGACACGCTGCCTAGTCAAGGCTATGGGCAGCGTGTCACAGACTTCGTTCCTGGCGAGCAGATTTTGTCTCACACTATTAATAGGACACTTGGTTTCAATTGTAAACACCTTAGAATGACTTTGGGATTGAAAAACACAAGGAGAAGGCTGCCTTAGGGTTCTATTTCTATACTTTTTCTTTACTTAATTATCATATGAACTACAATACTTTTGTAATCGTGAATTAGAACATGAGTGGCTAAACACCCTCGTTCTAGGGTTGAGGCTACAACATGAATGTTTGATTATGGTTTTATGGTTGGTTTGATTATTTGTCTTATCTTGTGATTGTTCTTACGTTCTTATTATTACTATTCCAAAGCGTCATGACTTTTAGGATACATCTAAGTCTCAAAATGAATTGACCATAGGAGTTAAGAGATGGAATGAAGAACGTAAGAGGTGTGGATCATATCTTTTTGTAATGACCCTTCCGGTCATTTACATGTTTTTGCCTTTTTTGTACCGTTAGAGCTTGCCTGTAGTGGCCCCAAGTCATTTATGGCTTGTTGGGACCGACAGTTCGATGCCCAGGCCGTTTGTTTGGTCTTTATGGCCCTCCCTTGTTTTAGAGCTTCAACTTTGGAAATCATTGACTTCAGTCAACATTCTTGGTAATATTAAAGAATTAAAACAAAGTTCTAGGTTAAATGTCTTGGGGTGGTTCTCTCAATCTATAAAGAATTAGGGGGCTCCCAATATACCAAATTTAAGGTCTACAAGTCTAGTTTCCAACGCACTAAACCGTTCATCCATACGACTTCAGAATAGAGAGATATTCAGATTTTTATAAGACTGCACAAGCATGCACGTCAAGGTTGTCCCCCCCTCCCAAGTTGGTTTAGCTTTTTAAAAGCTGATTTACCCTTTCGTTTTAACTCAAACTTTTCACCCAAAATCTACTGAAAATCAGAGGGAAAGTCCCTAAATAATCCATGGATCTTGATGCTTTCAATTCGGAAGTTTAACGGAAGTTGCTCTACGCCGCGAGCTCGTCATTTTAGTGTAGTTTGTCCCGTCAATTTCATGGCGTATCTTCGTGGGTGTTGATGCATCAAGCTAGCATATGTTTATTGGGTATTTGGAAGTAACTACGGAGTTATATTGGCAAGTTAAGGATCTTGTACACTTATATATTTGTTAAATCGAGATTCTAAGCTTCTAGTCACGAAAAGTCATATTTTCTGATAACTTGTAGTAGTTTCTTATTGGAATTGGATCTGTTTGTTGTTCCTACAAGGAGGCAGGGTGTTTAGCTTGGGATATTGAATATTTTTGTCCAGGAAGTCTCTCCCCTACGATCCTTCTTCGTAATTACATGTTCTAGTATCATTTTTACAGCTTTCCGAGCCACGAAGTGGTGTTTTGGATATTGTGGCTTTGGACAACCCCTTTATATTATTATGTTTGGTTATTGTTGTAGTGGTTATGGTAAGGTGCTGGAGGGATTGGGAAAATTGTGCGATTCTTTTTGATTTCACATACGATAGTGATTGGATTGAACAATGTGAAGTACGCCTTGAAATAGTACCTCGGGAGCTCGTCGCTCCTTGGAGATGTGGTTAACGTATTGTTGTTGGATTTAGCTGCCATTTATTATTGTTATTGGCCTCATTTTATGCTTTGGATTTGGCTGGTCGCGAGTGTGACATTAACACCTTATCAATTGGCTATGGCTCGTTCTTGCAGCCTTGTAGATTCTAGCAATTGTTTTATTACCTTGGTTGATCAGGCTTCATAGAGACGCCTTTGTGGCTTCAGTTGAAAGTAATTTTTTGTGTGATTCGGAGCTTCCCGGAGCAGTTCGAGCCTGGACGCCGCCGTTCCCGCTGCTAGTCATCAGATGGCAGGTAGGTTATGGCTTTCCCTATCTAGACTCTGCGTATACAGGCTATAATTACATTAATTAAAATCCTTGGGTAGGTTATTATAGGTTGGTACCCCAGAACTTGTCCGCCTTGTTCGTCCGTTATTTCATGCGCTGTTTGTAGTATTTGCATAGTATTGTACATTACCCTTGTGGTCCGTTGCGGCCTTGTGTTGACTTTGGAACATAGATGGTGGGTTATTTGGGAATGTCCGCCAGTCCCGAACATAGAATTATCCTTCTAGGCTGGTTATGCTTGCTAAGTAGCTTTGGAGCCTGTGCAGGACCGTTAGGTTGATTGTGAGCTGTGGGGCGGCTATTGTGTGTATGATCATACCATTTCTATGCATATAAAGAGGTTTCTTCCATGTTTCACTACTGTTTTGGCTTCGAGCCTACTGGAACTATTTTCTAAACCTTGCATGGCCCGGGGGCCCCGTTTTCGACGGAAATGATTTGGAAATGGTTTGACTTATTTTGTGAATCTTCTTGGGGATAAGGAAAGTTCTAAAAAGATGTTTTATCAATAGTTCCACTTTTTCTGGGCTCGACGGGGTCGAGTTCCATGCTTATATACTATAACTTTTGTGATAATACTAGGCTCGGCAGGGCCGAGGTCTAGACTTGTTTTACTACAGCTTTCATGATAATACTAGGCTCGGCGGGGCCAAGGGCTAGACTTGTTTTACTATAGCTTTCATGATAATACTAGGCTCGGTGGGATTGTGCGCTAGAACTATTTGATTTACCAATTTAGACTCGGACACCCTCCAGCCAGCTTTACTTGAGGATTTTTGAGATACGGGGCATCTAGTATGTTGGTCGGGGACCTCCATGGACCTTGCCGCTCCGGGCCTGGAGCTTCGGGTTGCGTGTGCCAGAGGGAGGGTATATGGCAGAGTAGAGGTATACGGACAATGTCCTTCCATGGAACCTACCTGCTGCGCCCAATTGGTACTCGTCGCTCTTTGGAGATGTGGTTTACGTATTGTTGTTGGATTTAGCTGCCATTTATTATTGTTATTAGGCTGGTTTTATGCTTTGGAGTTGGCTGGTTGCGAGTGTGACATTAACACCTTATCAATTGGCCATGGCTCGTTCTTGTAGCCTTGTCGATTCTAGTAATTGTTCCATTACCTTGGTTGATCAGGCTTCATGGAAACTCCTTTGTAGCTTCAGTTGAAAGGATTTTTTTGTGTAATTCGGAGCTTTCCGGAGCAGTTCGAGCCTGGACGACGCCGTTCCCGCAGCTAGTCATCGGATGACAGGTAGGTTATGACTTTCCCTATCTAGACTCCGTGTATATAGGCTATAACTAAATTAATTAGCATCCTTGGGTGGGTTATTATAGGTTGGTACCCCAGAACTTGTCTGCCTTGTTCGTTCGTTATTTCATGTGATGTTTGTAGTATTCGCGTAGTATTGTACATTACCCTTGTGGTCCTGTGTGACCTTGTATTGACCCTGAAACATTGATGGTGGGTTATTTTGGAATGTCCGCGAGTCCCGAACATAAATTATCCTTCTAGGCTGGTTATGCTTGCTGAGTAGCTTTGGAGCCTGTGCAGGGCCGTTTGGTTGATTGTGAGTTGCGGGGCGGCTATTGTGTGTATGATCATACCATTTCTATGCATATAAAGAGGTTTCTTCCATGTTTTACTACTATTTTGGCTTCAGGCCTACTGGAACTATTTTCTAAACCTTGCATGGCCCGGGGGGCCCATTTTCGACGAAAATGATTTGGAAATGGTTTGACTTATTTTGTGAATCTTGTTGGGATAAGAAAAGTTCTAAAAAGATGTTTTATCAATAGTTCCACATTTTCTAGGCTCGACGGGGTCAAGTGCCATGCTTATATACTACAACTTTCGTGATAATACTAGGCTCGGCAGGGACGAGGGGTAGACTTGTTTTACTACGGCTTTCATGATAATACTAGGCTCAGCGGCGCCGAGGTCTAGACTTGTTTTACAATAGCTTTCATGATAATACTAGGCTCGATGGGACCGTGCGCTAGAACTATTTGATTTACTGATTTAGACTCGGATACTCTCCGGTCAGCTTTACTTGAGGATTTTTGAGATGCGGGGAATCTAGTATGTTGGTCGGGGACCTCCATGGACCTTGCCTCTCCGAGCCTGGGGCTTCAGTTGCGTGTGCCGAAGGGAGGGTATACGGCAGAGTAGAGGTATACGGGTATTGTCCTTCCATGGAACCTACTTGCTGGGCCGGTACCGAAGGAGGTACATACAGATATACTATTTCACCTGAGATCTTCATGCATCATATCATTCATTTTTTGAGGCTCCACCATTGTTTGTTGTTTATTGATTGTACGCTCCGTTAGTATGGGATGCGGGAGGGTTTGTTTTCACTTGATTGCATTCCTCGGTTATATGGGAGGCCGTTGGGACTGTAGGTAGACTATATTTACTCATGTCTTTGTTTAGAGCTTGTCTTGGCACTCGGTTAGCAAAGGATTAGTGATGGTTAACCTGTTGAGGCTTCGGTTATGGGATGTCTGATTATTGAGAGGGCTAGGAAGTCCTATCTTATTGAGGCACTTTTGTGTGGCCTTCTGAGCAGAGTGTGAGATTCTGGCTCTATTCTTGTGGGAAGTTGAGTGGTATCTCTCGGTTATTGTGGTCTAGTTATTTCATCCTAGGGTTGTACTTGTGAAGTGATTCCCTGGCTATGCTATCATGTGATTTGATTGGTGTTATGATTCCCTTATACTTGTTGATTCCATTTTGAGTACGTTAGACTGCTTTTCGTCTATTCCTTTTACTTGAGGTTACCGGTATACCACCATTTTCTCAACTCTCTCTCTTTATTTACTTATATTATTGTGCAAGGACTCCAGGTGCGTTCTCTCTTCCTTCACCTGTGTTTCTGTGTAATTGTATCTCTGTGCTAGCTTATTTTACTTGTAGCTTTTGGTTGTCTATTCTCTGTGCTAGCTCCTTGTTCTTCCTTTATGGCTTCAGTGACTGCCTTCTTGCTATCTGTTACTTACTGCTTTTATATCTTATATGCGCTCAGTCGACCGATGATGCCTACTGAGTACCCATTATTTTGGTGCTCATACTACACTCCTGCATTTTCTGTGCAGATTTGGTTGAGTTCTCGCCGTTGATCGCGTTAGAGACTCGTACATCTTTTGGATCTTCGAGACTAGGGTGAGCGCCTGACGGTCGGGGCTTGTCTATATCTCATATGTTGTACTGTTGCTCCTTGTACTTTCAGACAAATTTGTATTGTATTTTGTTACTTCTAGCACTTGTACTCTATTAGAAGCTTCTGTACTATCTATACCAAGTCTTGGGGTTGGTGTAGCTTTCCTCTATGCATATATATTTGTGTTTTGCTTCCGCTTTGTCTACATTTACATTCGTCTTTCGCTTATTTTAGCTTGTTATACGTATTGGTTAAGTAGTATCCCATTACTAACCGTTCTAGGCTACGGGGATTGGTTCACCTACTGGGGGGTTGTAGGTGCCATCATGACCTGAGAAAACGGGTCATGACAGCTTGGTTCAGAGCTTTAGGTTCACCGGTGTCGTGGCACAGAAGCAAGTATCTATGTAGAGTCTTGTGGATCGGTATGATGACATCCATATTGATCGGTGTCGTGGTACAGAAGCTTTAGGAAAAGTTTCATCTTCTTGGATCCTCATCGTGCGTTCCTGGCTCTATTGACTTCTAAACTTTGGTTGTTTCATTCCTTCTCAAATGCCTAAGACGAGTTCGCCAACGGTTGGTGTCGAGGCTTCTGTGCCTGTTGCTTCAATGCTTCCGTTAGCACCAGGACTTCAGAGTGAGAGTTTACCACCTCAAATAGGGGGTGTGGGGTCAGCCCTGCCTCCGGTTGGATTTATATCTACCCAGTTCTTTAGGACACCGTGGCTAGGACTCTGAGTCCTCCGGTGGGTGTTTCGGTACTCGGTTCTAAGAGCAGTGCTGCAGCTAGGGTTAGGCTACCAGTTCTCCTACAGGGTTGTCTATCGGTGTTGGACTATGAGGCGAGATTTCATAAAATGGTGAGGCATACTGCAAGGGTCGTACCTTTAGAATTTGATAGGGTTCGGAGCTTTGTGGGAGGTCTGATTCCACCGCTCCATTTGGCGACTGAGCATTTGGTTACAGTTGGGACGACCTTCCTTTAGGTAGTGGATCGTGCTTCTGCTATTGAGGGTTTACGCCATGAGGCTTATGTAGGTAGTGCTAAGAAACGTCATCGCCAGGATAGTTCTTGAGGTTCCTAGGCTCAAGGTAGAGGATTCTCTCCTAGAGACCGGTTCCATTGCTTTCTGTCTACCGGCCCAGTTTCAGTTGCTCCACAGGTTCCAGGAGGTATTGGTACAGGACATGTCGAGCAGAGTAGGCAGGGTTTGGATCATACTCCTCAGGTTTTGCCTTCAGAGTGTGCAGGCCATGGTGGTCAGTCAGGTCTAGTAGGATCATCCCGTCATACTTCACTTGGTAAGGTTTGTTATTGGTGTAGGGAGCATAGAAACTAGGTTAGGGATTGTCCCACGATTCTGCCTTCCAGCCAGCAAGGTCAGCATGTGTTATCTTCCAGGGCTTCAGTGCCACCGTCTAGAGGTGGTGTACAGGGTAGTAGGGGTGGTCTCCAGATGGCTAGAGATGGTTCTCGTTCCAGAGGTTCAGGTAAAGGTTGTTGTCGATGTGGTGAGCCTGGGCACCTTGCTAGAGATGATTTTGTATCCTGGTCAGCCTGGTTGTTATAATTGTGGGGAGATTGGTCACCTTTATAGAGCTTGTCCCCGGCGAGGGTTGGTTGGGCCTTCGATTTTGACTACTCAGTTCAGAGTAAGATCTCGTCAGCTTGATGCTCCTCTTGGTGGGCCAGAGGTAAAGGTTCCTGATATCATTGCTCCAAGTTCGGCTTTTTCTACCTTCGACTTGTGATAGTCTTGCTCGCGTTGCGATTCTATCCCCTCTGTCATTCATTTGCTTATATGCCTACCTGCTACTTGTTTAAGTTGTTTGGCTACCCGAACTGTAGTACCGATATGTTATTTTATTGGTAGTTTATTTTTTTAGTAGTGGATGGGGGTGAGTTAGCCTTGAGAGGTATTTTCCCGGAGTTCTAGCTCATGGGTAGTTCTTGTTAGTCTGTTTCTAGTTGGGTTATCCCTGTTTCATTGTGATTCTGGACTTGTGGTTGAGTTACCCTTATTGAGCGGTCCTAGATGGTTGTTGCCTAGGCTGTTTCCTAGATTTTTCTAGAGGTTCTTGCGTTGGTTGGATATGGTACCGGTAGTTGTGCCGGAGTTGAGATTTTGCCTTAGTCGGGAGATATTTGTTATGCTAATGTGCATAGGTCAGTTTGACCTCTTGAGTGTTTAGAGTCGACCCTCTTTGTTTGGTTAGTTTAGGGGGTTGGCAGGTATGTGGGTTGTTCCCATAGTCTCCCTCAGTTTCTTGTCTGGTTGGGTTGTGTTATTGTCTCCACAATTCCAGTTAGAATGAATTTCTATCGTAGTTCTCTAGTTGGGCCTTTGAATGTGGCATTGGGGTTGAGTTTTGACTGCGGAATTGCGGCTAAGTGTTGCCAGTAAGAGTTTTAGGAGCTAAGGGAATGGGTTTTATCATATTTAGTGAAGTGATATTTCAAGGTACTCTGATGAGAAGATATTTTGTTGCACCTTTTTTTGGGTTCTCTCCCTACCTCCTCTTTGGGTGGTTTGAAATTGTCAAGACCCATCTTTTTTTGAGGGGAAGGAGGGGGGAGGGGGGAGGGGGGAAGGGGGAAGGGGTAGGTGGGGGGGGGGTTAAATTATTTAGTTGGACTGGTGATCCCTTAAAGGTAATTATTTTGCATCTATTTTCATCATCAACTCTATCATTATTTGTTCTACCAAACATATATGATAATCTATTTATTGAAACTTCAAGAACATACTAAAATTTTAGAAAACTTACCTCAAATCACAAGTAAATTTGTCTCTTTAATCATAGATATTATCAAGATTGTAAACACCAAAAACATACTAACATTTTAGAAAACTTACTTCAAATCACAAGCAAATTATCTCTTTAATCATAGATACTATCAAGATTGTAAACACCAAGAACATACTAAAATTTTAAAAAACTTACCTCAAATCACAAGTAAATTTGTCTCTTCAATCGTAAGAATGTCAAGATTTTACAAAAAAAAAAAAAAAAAACTTCTCAATTAGCAATTGTCTATCAAGAACACATGATAATTTATTTTTTGTAAACTTCAAGAACATACTAAAATTTTAAAAAACTTACCTCAAATCACACACAAATTTTTCTCTTTAATCATAGATACTATCAAGATGTCGATTAGTAAAAAAAAATTATACCTAAACCTGTTTTTCTCCTACATACGATAGTTTTGAAAGAATAATCTAAACCTAAATAATGAGAGACATAAAGCATCAAAATATAGAGAGAAAAATAAAAGCAGAAGAACTATGTTTCTTTTAAATTTATAAAATTATAAAAAAAACTTTTTATATATTGGATAAAATTCTAATTGATTTAGAAGTGTTAAATATTATGATTTCTTATCTATAGATTAAACAATCAAAATTAAAGAAATTATAAATCAAATTAAGTGTAAATTTTTTTGACTCAAATTAAAAAAAGCATGTGAGTTAAGGATTTAACTAATGTGGTATTATATAAAACTTAAACCTAATGTGGTATTAATTAATGTGAGTTCAAGTCAAAATTTAGAGTGCGTACTTTGCACCTCTTGTCATTCAATAAAACTATATATGAAAAAGCAAAATTAATAAAAAGTAGCAATTGACGTTAGAATAAATTTTATATTTATTTTAATTATATAGCTTGTACCAACAAAAAAAAGACAACCATTAAATTCTATTGTTAAAAATAATGATGATTTGCCAGATCTCATAGTTTTTTCACAATTGTAACAGTTGCATATAATTAAATTTTAAAAGAGAATTCATACAGAATTATAATGACTAACTAATTTCTTGTGACGGAATGTAACGATCCAAACAATTTGATCAAAATTGTAAATAAGTCAATTTTAAATTATTAATTATATATGATTCATTATAAAGTAAAATCACAAAAAAAAAAATCAGTTAGCAATTATCTATCAAGAATACATGATAATTTATTATTTTAAACTTCAAAAACTTATTAAAATTACAAAAGAAAACTTCGCAATCAGCAGTTGTCTATCAAAAATATATAATAATTTATTTTTATAAACATAAAGAACATACTAAATTTTTTAAAAACTTACGTCAAATCACGAGCAATTGTCTATCAAGAATATATGATAATTTATTTATTGTAAACTTCAAGAACATACTAAAATTTTAGAAAACTTATCTCAAATCACAAGCAAATTTATCTCTTTAATTATAGATACTATCAAGATTGTAAACACCAAGAACATACTAAAATTCTAGAAAACTTACTTCAAATCACAAATAAATTTATCTCTTTAATCATAAATACTATCAATATTGTAAACACCAAGAACATACTAAAATTTTAAAAGACTTACTCAAATGATAAGCAAATTTGTCTCTTCGATCGTAAGAATATCAAGATTTCACAAAAAAAAACTTCTCAATTAGCAAGTGTCTGAATACATGATAATTTATTTGTAAACTTCAAGAACATACTAAAATTTTAAAAAATTTACCTCAAATCACACACAAATTTATCTCTTTAATCATAGATACTATCAAGATTTCGATTAGTAAGAAATTTTTATACCAAAACCTGTTTTTCTCCTACATACGGTAGTTTTGAAAGAATAATCTAAACCTAAATAAAGAAAGACATAAATCTAAATAAAATCTATTTTAAAATTGATAGACATCTAGGTTTATACAAAAAAAAAAAAAAAACTCTTTTTGATTTATAAGGAAAATTTTACAAAAAAAAAAACCATACCAAAAGTAAAAAGAACGTTTCTGTAATTATTACCTTACTGCAATTTTGGTTTTTTACCAAAAATTTCAAAATGACTTCAGCCGTAATCTTTTGGGACCTTTTTTTGACACAAACTTACATTTATAATCTTTTGGGGAAAATCCAAGAACAATTTTTAATTTTTTCAAATAAGGCAGTATTTTTTTTTTCAAAAATAAGGTAACTTTTTTATTTTGCCAAAATATGAAGCAGTTTTTGTTGGGAGTTGGGACTCCTGTGATCGTGTTCAATTTGGCAAAAACAATGCCAGTTTTTTGTTTGCCAAAAATAATATAATTTTATTAGTTTTTTATTTTTAAAAAATAAGGCAGCCTTTTTATTTTGGCAAAAAAGTCTTAATAATTAGAGAAAAATAGTAAAAAGATGATTTTGTCTAAAGCAAAGACTTTTAATGAAGGGAAAAAAGTTCAAATCACATTATAAAGTTCTTCACACTTTTAATATAACTAGTTAAGCGTACGCGTGTTGCACGTGTGTATCGCGTTAAAAAGAACAGATAATTGTGTATATGTTGTATTATTAAGTACAAAAAATTTTAAAAAATAATGTAAAATTTTAAGATAAAAAATGTACTTAAAAATATATTCCTCTTTAGTTTTACGTATATACCTCTTTAAGGTAAAAAGTTTTGCCTTACGCTAAGAGGAACGTAAAAGTGTAGCTTGAAAATATTCTAATTCTATTAATAATATTGACAATAAATAATAAGTGAAATTATGTACTTTAAAAGATATATAAAAGAATTACACAATAACCAATGTATGGTTATAAATAATATTAATCTATAAAATTGCATACCCATAATAATAATTAAAAAAAAAACATATCATAAATGAGAGAGAATTTCTAAAAAAAAAATTACACATTGCACAACTTACCTCTACAGATTGGACAGTAAATTAATTATGTAAAGTCAATTTGGTTAGAGCTACACAATTGTCTCGTGTTCACCTCCTCTTTGTTTTCAGTACACTCTTGTTCACCAGGCTCTTAATGTACTCTTAGAATACGACTGAATTCCAATTATGAGCATGTTGTTGAGATCAAAACAATAAAGCCTTGTGCGGAAGCTAACAAAAAAACCTTAAGTGATGATAACAAAGAAAAATTATAAAATGACCTATAATATACTAAATTGATTTGGTCAATTGACCTACACATGACTGATATCAATACAAGAAATTTAAAATATAAAAATTATTGAGAGAATTTAGGACTACATTAAGGATGCTATTGTATTATTAAAAGATGAATGATTTTTCAATTTATAAAAGTCCAAAATCTTTTTCTCCAAGAAAGAGTTAACTAAATATAGATATTTTATTTTTTCTCCATAAATATAAGAAATTTAGTACTAATAAGAGTCCTATTTATTCTCCTAGAAAACCTTTTTTTTCTTGTTGTTTTAACCTTTAGTACTAAGAGTCCTATTTATTCTCCTAGAAAACCTTTTTTTTCTTGTTGTTTTAACCTTAAAAAGTTGTCTTAAAATATAATTAATTTTAGGAAACTAACATGGAAATCTATTATTACCGCAAATTGTCTTAGAATACAAATTATTTTAAGGGACTTCTAGCTCAAATAATTACTTTAATTTAGTTAAGCCTTGATGATTAAATACATGAAAATCATGTTTCATTAGATGTAATAACGAAAAAAATAAAGATAAAAATTATTTAGTCATTAGGCCTTCTATATCGTTACTTTTTTTTTTATTGTGTTGGTTGTACATTAGGACTAAGTATCTAATAAACTTTTCCATAAACTTAGTAGTCTTTCCATATATTTAGGAGTCTTCTCATTTATTTCTTCAGGTTTAAGTCTTTTCATATATTTAAGAGTCTTCTCATTATTTTTTCATATATTTATTATAGTCAATATGTAATATTATAAATACAATAGTATAATAATTGGAGGAAAAAGGTGAAAAGACAATTTTGTTTAAAGGAGAGACTTTTAATGAAAGGGAAAAAGTTCAAATCACATTATAAGGTCCTTCACACTTTTAATATAGTATAAATAAATAGATAGATATAGATATAGATATGTATGAAAAAGAATAAGAATTATGTAATAAAATACCTTTTCGTCAATAAAAATCATATCAACTCATCATTTTTCTTGAAATTAATCACATTTCACATTCTAAATTCTTATCATTAAATCATCTCTATCAGTAACTAACCCTGAAAGAAAAGAATATAGTCAATATAAAATAAAAATTCCAATAAAAGCATGACGCTGAACAAGTTATAGCATAAAAAAGATTCACTTCCAATCTATATATAGCACAAAAAATAGAGTATGAAAAGGCTTAATTAAAAATATAATTATTCTGAAAATTAATACACATTAAAATTTATTATATTACAAATTATGATGATGAAACAACGATTATTAAAAAATTGTGTAGAAAAATATGAAAAGCCATTGTAATTACTAATTAGCATAATATGCTACTATATGGGCTGCCAAGGAAAATGTGTGTGAAAATTCATTATTATTTGAAATTTATTGGCTTGTCTTAAATATCTGAATTAACTATTCATAAGTGGGATTTAGATCAGTATTTATTTTGTGAGGTTTTTTAAAGTTATTTAATTAATAGATTATGATAAAAAATTGAAAAAAAATTCAAAAAAAAAGAGAAAATAACAAAATACAAATGGTGGCTTGTGAAAGTGTCACGTCACCAAGCTCAAGACTTTCCTTTATATATATATATAAATCTGTGGCAACTGATTGGCTTTTCTACAAAGCTTAAGTACATGCACCTTTAATTGAAACTAATAAATCTCTATACATAATAATTACACTAGTTTGACATTCTGAGGTTATCATAATGATGAAGAAATGAAATTTTTAGACATGTTCAATAATGTGCAAACATAACGGTCAAAGTATATAGTGCAAGACATGCATCTCTTTATATTTAGGATATGTTTGATACAACGAAAGGCATTTTTCATAATATTTAAAAATATCTTTTCCAAAAAAATGTTTGTTAAGCAAATCGGAAAATAATTTTATAAAGAGTTGAAATTTTAGGTGGTCACTCAATTAATATTTATTATTTTAGAAAAATATTTTTTTTGCTGCAGAAAATTGAAATCTATAAGAAAGATGACTTTCTGAAATAATAACTATTAATTGAGTGACCATACGAGAAATCATCCCCTTTTATGAAACTTGTGAGTACTAGAATATAATCTAATAATATGTCTAAGTATTAATTAAAACAAGTAATATAAAGTTAAAATAATTATAAGAAAAATGAATTTCGTCCAAAAACTTAACAAAAGTCATTTTCCTCTTTCACTATTGGTGCATTCGATGAGAAAATCAAACCAATTGACACCGAGGGAGATGGAGAGACGCAAAGATAGTGCACAACTTGACCTTGGGATATTTTTAAAAAGAGATCATTCTTTTTAGAACATGTTGAATTAAAACAAATTAGTCACATGGAAAAAAAATTCTAATTTTTTTCCAAACAGAAATTCAAGTAAAGCTAATAATTCTTGTCAATGTCACATTGCATAATTAATTGGAATATATCTTTACACAATCATGAACATTTTTGCAGCATAACGTCAACTAGTATCACAATCAACCCAGACAAAGGACACAATTGTACCTATCTCACATTGATTTTCACTATCATCAATCCACACAAGGCTGACTTTGTGGACTCACATGCATTTCACAGAAAGTTCAAAAAAATTGACTTAACGTTTCGCTTTTCGAAAGTTAAATTATATTAACTTTGATTACAATTTTAAAATATTTTTTTTTATTATATTGATATGATCAAAGAAATTACAACTTGTAAGACTTTTCGTAAAATTTATATATATATATATATATATTAATTTTAAAATATTATGTTGTTTTGATCCTATTTAGCTAAAAAAAAAAAGATAGTCAAATTAATTATGAGATCGTGTCTTGAAAAACAAGACAAGGAAATAACGAATAGTGTGTAAAATATTCATCTGAATCTAGTTCATGCATCAAAATAATAAGTCTTGTGTTCTTTACATAATTTTTTTAAAAAAAAAAACTATAACTAAGTGATATGTTTCTTAACTTTATTGGTCAACTGTAATATGTTATATTATATGGACAGAGGAAAATTCAGAATTTTAATGTTTTCATATATTGGATGAGATGAGAAAATTGGACTTCTTTTGTATAATTTTGTGGCAATCTTTTTTCTCTTGAGCTAGATTTGAGGTTCAATTAGATCAAATGTTTATTTTTTTACTATAGTATCAGAGTTATTCATCTCAATTCATTATTTTGATGTTGGACCTTTTTCTTATATTATCCATGCTCAAAATTTCTAGTCCTGAGTGTGTCGACGGTGTTAAGCGTCACATCTGGTGGGCAAACCTCACCCCTTGATCACCTTTTGAGGTTGAGTTAGATTTAAAGTCCATTTCTTTATCATTTAATATTAAGAATTCGAATTCAAAATTCTACCACGACTCATTAAATGTACTGGATTCAAACTATATAACAACAATAATAATATACCCAGTATATTCTCACACAGTGGGGTCTGAGGAGGGTAGAGTGTACGCAGTCCGTACTACTATCTCAGAAGCGAGGTAGAGAGGGTGTTTCCGATAGACCCCCGGCTCAAAGCAAAAACAATTTATTAACTGACATAGTATAAGAACAAGAAACAATAGGTAGTACCAAAACAACAGATAGTAACAGAAACACGACTACCACAAAATAATACTACAGTCGACCAACCCAGAACAACAAACATGACAAAAATACCAATAACAAGACACTACAAGTGTAGCACTACGACTACTAGCTAGCACGGACCACAAAATCAAACACTCTTACCTACTAGCATGGACGCATCCCTTCCTACTAACCTTCTACTCTAATTCGCATTCTCCACACCTTCATATCTAGGGTCATGTCCTCAGCAAATTGTAACTACTCCATGTCACGTCTAATCACCTCCCTTCAGTACTTCTTCGGTCTACCCCTACCTCACCTGAAACTATCCATAGGCAACCTCTCACACCTCCGCACTGGGGCATCAGTGCACCTCTTCATCACATGCCCGAATCATCTCAACTTCGCTTCTCGCATCTTGACATCCATCGAAGTCACACCCACCTTGTCTCGAATAATCTCATTCTTAATTCTATCTCTCCTAATAAACTCATACATCCATCGCAGTATTCTCATCTCCGTCACCTATATTATTTATATTTATTTAACAACTTTTTTAAAATATAATGGTTAAATCCCACGTCACCTCGAGATTTAAAAATAAGTATCCTTATATGATTTTAGACAATACTCATCTCATGAATTAATTTTTTTGAAATAAAAATAGGCTCAATATAATGCCCGTTTTCTTGTTACATGTACAAACCAAAATTATTGGATTCAAATAAATCCGTAATTCCTCAACTTTTGGTCTATTCTGTTGTCACATCAATTTTGTATTGCTGATGATATTTGTAAAACCAAAAATAAAGGCGAGAATTATGGCAAACAGATTAAACGACCGACCACGATAAAGGTAGCAAGCAACGACTTAACGCTTTTCCATAAAAAAAAAACAGAAAAAGCAAAAGTTTCCTCCTCATACCAACACAATATTTCTGTTAATGGAAAAAAAAAGGAAAGAACTTTTTTAATTGTATATGGAAAAATAATACTCCCTTTATCTGATTTTGCTTCACCCCTATATATAAAAAAAGATATTTTAATTTATTTATTGCTTGGAAATATTAAACTAAAAAAGAAGAAGAATAATGTAAAGAGGGAAAGAAGTTCTAATATCTCTTGAAAGATTAATTGAGGGACGTAGGGATGAATTACAATGAAGGAAAATCTCTTTATTTATAGGAAAAAACTGACTTGATCTCAAAATTAGGGTTCCTAACTTTTCTCCAAAGAAACATAAATATGGACATTCACTACAATACAAATATATTTATAACATTCCCCCTTGAATGTCTATTTGATAGATAATATACCTCGTTAAAACCTTACTAGATAAAATCCAGTGAAAACAATTCTAGTGAAGGAAAAAGAGTACACATATCTCATAATACACATTTTTGGCTGCCTCATTAAAAACCTTACAAGGAAAATTCAATGGGACAAAACCTTGTGAGAAAATAAGAGTACATCGCGTATTAACTCCCCCTAATGAGAACATCAATCCAAAGACTTGAATCTTCGCATCCCAATCTTGTGCACCATCTTCTCAAAAGTTGTAGTTGATTGAGACTTGGTGAATAAATCTTTCATACTCAAATAAATCTGTTGAATGTTGATATCACTATTCTTTTGGAGATGTGTGAAGAAAAGCTTTGGTGAAATGTGATTCGTTGTATCTCCTTTTATAAACCCTCCTTTCAATTATGTTATGCATGCTTCAGCTTGTTTCATGAACAATTGTTATCTCAGCATGATTTGATGGAGTATTTACAATAGACTGCTTTGTAGATTGCCAAAATATGACAATACTTCACATATGAACACATAATTTATTTGAGATCAAACTTTATGTATATCCTATAAATGCGCTTCATTTTATAACCAACAAAATCTTAATAATATTTGTTAGGATAAACACATTCATATCAGAACTTGCAATTGATCTTATTCCAATAGCTTCACATAGAAGTGAAACTATATCATGCTCATAAATATAGCAAGATATATAAATACAACAATTGTATAAGATATGGTACTTCAGGACCAATCTAATTTTGCATGTTTCTCATTTCAACTTCTTTCAACAGATAATCTATTACTTTTGAAACTCTCCAACAGTTTCAATTCAAATCATCAACTTGCATAACAATATGAAAGATTCTAATTTTCATAAAGATACAAGGGCAAACAAAGTTGTTTTTATTCCAAAGTATATAAATATCCATTAAGGTAATTTTAGTACATCAACCTTGATTGATTTAATCCATATGAGGATTATAAATAATTTTTTCAAAAACTTGTATATGCTTCAGGCATTTTTGAATCTTATAAGGATTTTCATCTCAATTTTGTCAAGTGACACAATGACATCTTCTAGTGTCTAGAATGCAAGTCAAATAAGCTTTACGATTATCAAGATGCATCCTTCCATGTCACTTGATAAATATTTCTACGTCAGCATGCTTTAATAAACGTAGAATTTAGATTCTCATAATCTTTTATAATATTGCGCTATATTGTATCAAAGATATCATCGACAATATATTATTTGTATCGATTTGCAATACGACATAATTCATTGAGATCTGATCACTTCATTATTCTCTTAGGTACCTAAACCTTTCATGAGGTTTCATGAAGTGTTATGTCATAGGCTCTTCAAAAGCATATTGCCTCCTTATTATGATCATTTTCCCCTCTTTCTTGTTCAAGGATTATTATATTTGGAATCGATTGGCCTACCATGCTTCATGCATGCCGTAGATTTTATCCTTTAGGGACATTCAATAAGAGCATTTGTAGGTAAATATAAAATTAATTTTGGATTAGCAAATGTTTCTAGCATTTGACTTGAATTATCTTTCGAATGAAGATCATACTGATGATAATTCACAAAATATTTTATAAATGCTTATTTTCTCCCCCTTATGTTAGAAAAGCAAACATACATCCTCTATTTTCTTTGAGGAATTCATCTTTGTGCATCATGGTATATTCATTAAGCATATACCGCATACTAAAATCATTTAGATGAAAAATATTTGGTTCCTGACCTTGAACCAATTGAGGGAGAAAATTAATCATAATTTATTGGTTTGAATGTATACAAGTGATATTGTATATAATATATTATATTTTAGACCAATACATAAAATTTTATTCTCATAAGCAATGGCTTAACTATTTATCTGAAGCATTCAACGTCAAACCAGCATTATCAAGATGAATTATCTTGATTACATTATCTGAAAATTGTGCTCTTAACTCAATTATTTTGCACAAATAATTTTGTTAATGTCAAACTGCAGATTGACAATAAACGTACATGTGATCATTTTATGCATCATATCACATGACAGGTGAACGAGCCCATATTCACCTTTTATACTTTCCAGAATTTAGGGATTTCAGTCCCAACATTAGTTGATCCAATCAACTTATAATGAGAACAAGAAACATAGAGAATTCTTGAAGAATCTTCTAGTTTTTCAGTATATGTCTAATACTCAATATACACATCTTCGGGATGGCAGAATCCTTCATGCCAACAAATAAAATAATTTATACTAGTAAACTCCAAGTTTACCATGACATGTGCTTTTATTTTAGTAAACTTTTGATTTACTATGACATGAATTTTATATCAATAAACATCTAGTTTATTGTGGCATGTGATCTCATCATGCTCGAGTAATTTTTCACATACGTGTTTCTTATCATAGTAACTTGGAGATATTCAATCTTTCAATTATTCTACCTCTTTCAGAGGTGGATTATGATATAGTCACAACTAAGTTCATATTTGTAATTATATGCCTTATAAATATTATGATATTTATCCCAGGAAATGAATTTGTATTTATAATATAATTATCAAAGGTTCTCATTCTCCAAGAATGGAACATAATTATCTGAACGTACTTTAAGCATATCAAATTATGTGTAACGACCGAATCCGTTGTTACGGGTTTGGGAGTTTGAAATTCTGGGCTAGGCTAGCCTCGGCCGGTTTTGGAGCGAGGTATAGTCTAGGAAAATTCAGGTGAGAATTGAGTTAGATGTCTTATTTTGAGCTAGTTTTCCACGTAGCCAAGACATATAGGAGTCCAGGGGACTTTTCAGAATCGAATTCGGGTAAGTAGAACTCCCGGAATCGAGGTTGACGTGAAGAGGTTATTTCAGAATGTCGAAATAATAAGTGTGTTATAAGATAGACTAATTTTGGAGATTTTATGACTTTCTATCCCGTGTCAACCGCTATATAGCGGTTGACTCCACCATAGCGACCTCCACTGTAGTGGAGAAATTACCGCTACAGCAAAAATCAATGTCGGTCAGCCTCCGCCATAGCGGATGACTCCGCTACGGCGGTACCGCTACAGCGGAGTGGATCGCTATAGCAGAGCATGACGGGATTTAATGCATAAACTTCCCCAAAAATATTCAATTTTCACAAGTTCATTTGGAAGAAGGGCTAGGGCGATTTCAGGCATTTTTCCTTCATTCTTCATCATTTTTCTCCTCTAAGGTAAGGTTTCTACTCCCCGAACTTCGTAATACTTTTCCTATGCGGTAGAATTTCTAGGAGTGGACTTGGAGAAAGGTTTGGAATGACTTAGGGAGGGTAGAATCTGGGGAAAAAGGGAGATTCTATGTGTAAAAGTTCTTGGGTGTTGCTAAATTTACTGTTTTATGATCATGTGACCTTAATTTCCTAATTTTATCCATAAAAATGATAGAACTAGATGAATTAATGGAGGAAAGCCCGAGAAAAAAGGTGGAATGATCATGGGTGGCCTGAGGTTTAGGATTATACGTAATCTGGGTGAAATTTAGGCCATAAAGATTAATTATTAGTTATTGTGTGTTGTTGTAGACCAAGAACCGGCAAGAACTTCGAAAAATGGTAAAGCTCCGATTGTGTAGAGCTTTGGATTATTTTGAGGTAGGTGATGGTTTGCTTCCTGTATGTTGTGCGTGTTTAAGTACTTTTATCGAAGTATTTGTATGAAATACATTGCTTAGGGGATGATTAGAAGTGTCTAATAGTCCTGTTAGCAGTCTAGAAAATTGAACGTTGTATTATACTTGTTGGTTTTACAAGTTGATTGTTCATTTTTGTGAATGTGGATTGTTTGATTTTAGTTGGCTCAGGTACCACGCCTGGTATGGGGTAATACTAACGGTTGGCTCGGGTACCACGCCTGGTATGAAATATACTAACGGTTGGCTCGGGTACCACGCTTGGTACGAGATAATACTAATGGTTGACTCGGGTACCACGCCTGGTACAGGTTTACTTTATTTTGTTATTGCATCTTTATTTAATAGTTCCTTGAGTGGACCGGGTTGTGAACTTGAATTGCGGTTGCGTATTTTGGTCCTTGAGAGGCCGGGTTATCACATTGCTTTACGAATTGGTCTTGGTGTAGATCGGGTTGTTTGTTTGACACTTAAGTATTGTCTAGAGGGGATCCAGGGTGGGTTCGAGATATGTAGTAGAATATGACTATTTGTGTTGTGGATTATGGATCATAACTGTGAAATGATTTACATATGGGATAAGTTATGTAAAGACTTGTAGTCTAGGAATACCTGTTGACTTGCCTATGTGTTTTCTGTACTCTTACTTAATTTATGTACTTTTTCATACACTGTTTTACTTGGAACTGGTTGATGATCCTACCAGTACACTGTGGTTGTGTACTGATATTGTACTTGCTTATCTTTTTGTGAGTACAGAAAATCTTCCAGCGGTTGACGCACGATCTCACTTGTAGGCCAGACATTTCAAGATATCAAGGGTGAGTTGTTCGATCGAGCTGCCTTGGTTTCTTTCTTATTGGTTGTAGCTCACTTATTTTGGGCTTAGACTATTTCTTTTGTTTTGGGGTTGCATCCCCATACTCTAGTTTGATAGATGTTTTCAATAGAATAACTTTCAGATTCTACGGAGGGATTTCTGCAGTTTATTTTATTTATTTATAGAATTGGTTTTATTCAAGATTGAATGCTAGTTTACTTTCTGCACTGGTTTTAAGCTGTTAGGCTAGGCTAAGAGTTGGACTCTAATGGTTCGCTCATCTGGGGGTTGGGTGGGTGCCACTCACGATGGTTGGGGTTATGACAAAGATGGTATCAGAGCCCTAGGTTCGTTGATCTCGTCATACCATAATAGGCCTAGTACAGTTTTGCGAAATGGTGCAGAGACGTCCGTACTTTTCTTTGAGAGGCTATAGGACTTTAGGAAACTATCTCTTCTTTATTCCATCGTGCTATGACTTGATTCCAATTGGTATCTGATGATACAAATTGGTATCTGACCTTTCACTTTTCTGTCCGTAGATGATTAACATAAGGAACAACAGAGCTAGACATACGGTCCCAGTAGCAGACCCGACTGTCTGTGGTAGAGGCAGGAGAAGGGGCAGAGGATGCGGTAGAGCCACGCCCGCCAAGGGTGGAGCTCAAGCTGCTGCAGGAGCGCGAGAAGCAACCCCTCCCCCACCTCAAAAATAGGTTGTCGAAGATGTGGAAATTGTTGTGGAAGATGATGGGGCGCAGGCGCAGGCTGAGGCAGAGGCGGCACCGACTGGAGGTTCAGGACTCCCTTCTATGACACCAGAATCATTTCAGCAGGCTTGGAATATCTTGAGTGGTTTGGTTGGTGCTGGAGCCATACCCGCGACACTTGCAAATCAGGCTCTGGCCACTCAGCCAGCAGATCCTACGACTTCTAGGATGGATGCAGCTTCAGGCACAGGTGACTTCTTCAGGCCAATGCTAGGCCCAGGGATGACAGAGAATGAACATGAGATGCTGACCAAGTTTCTCAAGCTGAAACCTCTTACATTCCAGGGTACTGACAGGGAAGATGCTTATGAGTTCATACTGGATTGTTATGAGAGACTGCACAAGCTGGGCATTGTGCAATAGTATGGGGCTGAGTTCATCACATTTCAGCTGCAGGGTGATACCAAGCAGTGGTGGAGATCTCATGTGGAGTGTCGGTCGTCTGTTTTACCTCCACTGACTTGGGAGTAGTTCCATTTCTTTTTCATAGAGAAGTATGTAACCCGTACCTTGAGGGACCGGAAAAAGCATGAATTCTTGAATTTGGAGCTGGGTAGCATGTTAGTCTCTGCTTACGAGGTAAAATTTCATGCCTTGTTTCGTTTTGCTACCCAGTTGCTGGGTTTCGAAGAGGAGCGGGTTCAGTTGTTTGTCAAGGGTTTGAATACTGAACTTCAGGTGTTGTCTATGCACATGACTTCTTCAGGTAAAGTCTTTAATGAAGTAGCAGATTATGTGAAGAAACTTGAGGGAGTCAGGCAGGCGGGGCAGGCTAAAGTGTTAGCCAAGAAGCTCCGGAATGAGGGAAATTACGGTGGTTCGTACTCCAGGGGTCAGAATCAGCAGGTATACTCAGTTCGTCCTATTCAGTTAGCTCTGCAAGCTTCTATAGGTGGTCTTCCGGGAGCTAATCAACAGTTTTCAGCTTCTAGAGGCCAGGGAGCTTCTTATTCATCCGCTAGCAGGCCTGCATTTGATCGTGGTTGCTTCCATTGTGATGATCTGGGCTACTTTAAGAGGGAGTGCCCTCACAGGCAGACCGGTAATCAGGTTCAGCAGCAGCCTAAGGTTGTGGTCCCTGCAGGTAGAGGTGGTCATGCTAGAGGTCATCCACAGGGTGGGCGAGGTAACTTTCAGAGAGGCCGGGGAGACAGAGGGAACAACGGCGCGGGTAGGGGTGCGGTGCAGCCGGCTAGGGAGGTTGCCCGAATTGATGATCGGGCTCACTGCTATACGTTTCCAGGAAGAACCAAGGTTGAGGCATCAGATACAGTAATAACAAGTACCATTCTCGTCTGTGATAAAATGGATTCGGTGTTATTTGACCCAGGTTCTACATATTCTTATGTGTCTGTGAATTTTGCGTTGGGTATGGACTTGGTATGTGATATCCTTGATTCCCCTATCCATATTTCTACCCCGGTTGGAGTGTCAGTTGTGGTAACTCATGTTTATCATAATTGTTCTGTTGTTTTTATGGGGTTGCATACTTGGTAGACCTGGTAATCCTAGATATGGTTGACTTTGAGGTGATTTTGGGCATGACCTGGTTATCCCCTTATCATGTCGTGTTAAATTGTAACACCAAGACTATGACTCTAGAGATTTCGGGTAAGGAGAGGCTAGGGTGGGAAGGTGTGTACAGGACTAAGACGGTCAGGATTATATCATTCGTTCGGGCTAGGAAACTAGTGGGGAGAGGATGTTTAGCCTTTTTGGCTCACCTCCAGAATGATAGAGTGGAGTCCCCATCTATTGAGTCAGTTCCAGTTGTTTCAAAGTTTCGAGATATGTTTCCAGCGAATTTGCCTGGTATGCCTCCGGACAGGGATATTGACTTTTGTATTGACTTGGAGCCGGGTACTCGTCCCATTTCCATTCCTCCGTATCGTATGGCTCCAGCAGAGTTAAGGGAACTTAAGACTCAGCTTTAGGAACTTCTAGATAAGGGATTTATTCGTCTCAGTGCTTCGCTTTGGGATGCTCCGGTATTATTTGTAAAGAAGAAGGATGGTAGTATGCGGATGTGCATAGATTGCAGGCAGTTGAACAAGGTTACCATTCGGAATAAGTACCCTCTACTCCGTATTGATGATCTGTTTGACCAGTTATAGGGTGCATTGGTATTTTCGAAAATTGACTTGAGGTCAGGGTATCATCAGTTAAAAATTAGGCCTGAGGACATTCCTAAGACTGCTTTTCGGACTCGCTATAGGCATTATGAGTTCTTAGTAATGTCGTTTGGTTTGACCAATGCACCGGCAACATTCATGAGTTTAATGAATGGGGTGTTTAAATCTTATTTGGATTCATTTGTCATCGTGTTCATTAATGATATTTTGATCTACTCCAAGAGTATGGATGAGCATGTTGAACATCTCTGTATAGTATTGGACATTTTGAGGCGTCAAAATCTTTATGCGAAGTTCACCAAGTGTGAGTTCTGGTTGACTTCAGTAGCATTCTTGGGGCATGTAGTGTCAGAAAAGGGGGTGATGGTAGATCCCCAGAAAATGGAGGCAGTCAAGAGTTGGTCCCGGCCTAGCTTTGTGACTGAAGTGAGGAGTTTTGTTGAACTTGCAAGTTATTATCGGAGGTTTGTTAAGGATTTTGCCTCCATTGCTACTCACTTGACAAGGCTGACACAGAAAGATGTACCATTTGTGTGGTCCGACAAGTGTGAGGAGAGCTTCCAAAAGCTCAAGACACTTCTGACCACGGCTCCTATTTTGTCCTTGCCGGTTGAAGGTAAAGACTTTATTATTTACTGTGATGCTTCATATTCCGATTTGGGTGTTGTGTTGATGCAGGATAGGAATGTGATAGCCTATGCTTCTACGCAGTTAAAGGTGCATGAGAGAAACTATCCTACTCACGATTTAGAGTTGGCAGCGGTGGTCTTTGCACTCAAGATTTGGAGATACTATCTCTATGGTGCCAAGTGTGAAGTGTTCACTAATCATCGCAGTCTGCAGCATCTCTTAACTCAGAAGGATTTGAACTTGAGGCAGAGGAGGTGGATAGAATTGTTGAAGGATTACGATGTGACTATTCAGTACCATCCGGGTAAGGCTAATATGGTGGCAGACGTATTAAGCCGGAGAACAGCTAGCATGGGCAGTTTGGCTTGTTTGGGGGTATCCAAACGACCACTGGCAAGGGAAATTCAGTCATTGGAGTCCAAGTTCATGTACTTGGGTATTTCAGATCAAGGTGGGATCTTGGCCAGTGTTAAGGTCAAATCCACATTCATAGAGGAGATAAAGGCCAAACAGTTTTAGGATTCGTAGTTGAGCAGGCTTCAGGGTAAAGCAATATTCGGAGAGTCCGAGGATTCCACATTGGACTCTGGCAGTGTGTTAAACTTTAGAGGAAGGATATATATTCCTCGAGTCGATGACATGATTCAGAAAGTGTTGGTAGAGGCTTATGGATCGCGGTACTCAATTCATCTGGGTGTAACAAAAATATACAGGAATTTGAGGAAACTTTATTGGTGGCCTGGTATGAAAAGGGACATAGCTGATTTTGTGTCCAAGTGTCAGAATTACCAGCAGGTAAAGTATGAGCACCAGAGACCTGCAGGACTATTTCAGAGGATGCCCATTCCTGAGTGAAAGTTGGAGAGAATAGCCATGGATTTCGTGGTGGGTCTCCCCAAGACCTTGGGGAAGTATGATTCTATTTAGGTCATTGTTGACAGACTGACCAAGTCAGCTCACTTCATTCTGGTCAGGGTGGATTATAATTCACAGCAATTGGCTAAGGTCTACGTGAAGGATATTGTGAGATTGCATGGAGTGCCACTGTCCATCATTTTAGACAGGGGTACATAGTTTACTTCCAAGTTTTGGGGTAAGTTGCATGAAGAGTTGGGCACTCAACTTACCTTTAGTACAACCTTCTATCCTCAGACTGATGGTCAGTCGGAGAGGATGATTAAGGTATTGCAGGACATACTGAGAGCATGTATGATTGACTTCGGGGGTCATTAGGACCAGTTTGTACCATTGTGTGAGTTCTCATACAACAATAGCTACCACTCTAGTAGTGACATGGCACCGTTCGAGGCTCTATATGGGAGGAGTTGTAGGTCACTGATTGGGTGGTTTGAGGAAGGCGATGTGAAACCTTTGGGCGTAGACTTGGTAAGGTAAGTGGAAGAAAAGGTAAGAGGTATTCAGGCCAAGTTACTAGCTGCCCAAAGCAGGCAGAAGAAATATGCGGATCGCAAGGTCTGGGACATAGAATTTCAGGTTGATGAACGAGTGTTGCTAAAAGTGTCACCAATTAAGAGAGTTATGCATTTCGGTAAGAGGGTTAAGCTCAGCCTCCGGTTTATCGGTATGTTTGAGGTTCTCAAAATTATGGGGCCAGTGGCTTACAAGTTAGCAATGCCGCCTAGTTTATCGGGTGTCCATCCGGTATTCCATGTATCTATGCTTAAGTGATACCATGGTGATGGGGACTACATCATCAAGTGGGATAAAGTGTTACTTGATAAGGATCTTCGCTATGAAGAGGAGCCGGTTCTGATTCTTGATCAGGATATCCAGAAATTGAGGACAAAGGTGATCAGTATGGTAAAGGTTCAATAGAAGCATCGTCCGGGTGAGGAAGCCACATAGGAAATCGAGAGGGACATGCGGGATAAATACCCTCACTTTTTTGAGGATACAGGTACTACTCTTTCTTTCTTTCTCTTTCTGTATTTTTGGGTTGATCATTCGGGGATGAACGATGGGTAAATTTGTATCTATTGTAACAACCGGGTTCATCGTTATGGGTAAACTTTTCATTCCAAGTTTTAGAGTTAAAAAACTCCAAGTTTGTGAGTTTGAAATTATGGGCTAGGCTAGCCTTCGTCAGTTTTGGAGCGAGGTATAGTCTAGGGAAATCTGGGTGAGGATTGGGTTAGATATCATATTTTAATCTAGTTTTCCATGTAGCCAAGACATAAAGGAGTCCGAGGAACTTTTTGGAATCGAATTTGGGTAAGTAGAACTCCCGAAATCGAGGTTGTTTTAGAATATCGGGAAAATAAGTGTGTTGTAAAATGGACTAATTTTGGAGATTTTATGACTTTCTGTCCCATGTCAACCGCTATAGCGGTTGACACTCTGCCATAGAGACCTCTGTTGTAGCGGAGAAATTACCGTTACAGTGGAAGACAACATGGGTCAGCCTCCGCCATAGTAGACGACTCCGCTACGGCGGTACCGCTATAGCGGAGCGGACTGCTATAGCGGAGCCTGACGGGATTTAATGCAGAAACTTCCCCAAAAATATTCAGTTTTCACAAGTTCGTTTGGGAGAAGGGGTAGTGCAATTTCAGGCATTTTTTCTCTATTTTTCATCGTTTTTCTTCCTTAAGGTAAGTTTTCTACTCCCCGAATTCTGTAATAATTTTTCTATGCGGTAGAATTGCTAGGAGTGGACTTGGGAAAAGGTTTGGAATGACTTAGGGAGGGTAGAATCCGGGGAAAAGGGGGATTCTATGTGTAGAAGTTTTTGGGTGTTACTAAATTTACTATTTTATGGTCATGTGACCTTAATTTTCTAATTTTATCTGTAAAAATAGTAGAACTAGGTGAATTAATGGAGGAAAGCCCGAAAAAAAGGATGGAATGATCATGGGTGACCTGGGGTTTAGGATTATACGTAATCCAGGTAAAATTTAGGTCATAAAGATTAATCATTGGTTATTGTGTGTTGTTTTAGACCAAGAACCAGCAAGAACTTCAGGAAACGAAAAAGCTCCGATTGTGTAGAGCTTTGGATCATTTCGAGGTAGGTGATGGTTTGCATCCTGTATGTTGTGCGTGTTTAAGTATTCTTATCTAAGTATTTGTATGAAATGCATTGCTTAGGGGATGATTAGAAGTGTCTAATAGTCCTGTTAGCAGTTTGAAAAATTGAACGTTGTATTGTGCTTGTTGATTTTACAAGTTGATTGTTCATTTTTATGACTGTGGATTATTTGATTTTTGTTGGCTCGGGTACCACGCCTGGTACGGGGTAATACCAATGATTGGCTCGGGTACCACTCTTGGTATGAAATATACTAACGGTTGGCTCGGGTACCACGCCTGGTACAGGATAATACTAACAGTTGGTTCGGGTACCACGCCTGGTACGGGTTTACTTTATTGTGTTATTGCATCTTTATTTAATGGTTCCTTGAGTGGACCGGGTTGTGAACTTGAATTGCAGTTGTGTATTTTGGTTCTTGAAAGGCCGGGTTATCATATTGCTTTACGAGTTGGTCTTGGTGTAGACCGGGTTGTTTGTTTGATACTTAGGTGTTGTCTAGAGGGGATCCAAGGTGGGTCCGGGATATATAGTAGAATATGATTGTTTGTGTTGTGTATTATGGATCATAATTGTGAAGTGATTTACATGTGGGACAAGTTAGGTAGAGACTTGTAGTCTAGGAATACCTGTTGACTTGCCTATGTATTTTCTGTACTCTTACTTGATTTCTGTACTTTTTCATACACTATTTTACTTAGAACTGGCTGATGATCCCGATACTGTACTTTGATGTGTCGGGATTTGACGGCACTTTTGATGCTTAAAACAAGGGATTTTTGGGAGTTCTTGGGTACATTTCGTTAAATTTGATGTTGTTTGTTAGTTGTGCAGGGACAAAGTATGAAATAGATAAAAAAAAATACCAAAAATTTGCAGTTTCTGGGCAAAAGATAGGCCACCACGGGCGTCACACCCACGACGGCCCGTGGGGCAGACCGTTGGATTGAGGCAGCAGGATTTGCAAAGGCTGAAGAGCCCCGACGGGCTGACACGATGCTCGTGGAAGACACGACGGGGCATGACCTTGCCCGTCGAAATTCTCCAGGGAGACACGCTAAGAGCCAAGGAAGGGCGACGGGTACCACGACGCCCGTGACAATCCCGATGGCCTATCGCTGACGCCCGTGGAAACTAGGCAGGAGAGGTGGAAAAGAGCTATGACAGGCGACGTGAGCACCACGACGAGCGTCGCAGCTGCAATATCCCGTCGCCTCAGCCCATGAGATCGTGGCAACGAGATTTTCTGAAGAGCTGAAGAAGGCCGATGGGCACCCACGACACACGTCGTACCAGCGACGGCCCGTGAGGCATCCCGTCGGATCTGCCGCATCCAGCTTCTCCCAGTTTTATTAGGATTTGGTCCCTTTGTCTATAAATACTTTCCCTTAGGTTTTATTTACGAGGTTACACATTGGTTACACATTATTTTTTAGGATACTTTCAGATAGTTGTTACATTGATCTTTGGTATTGATTTCAAACACAAGTTCTTGAGTAATTGAAGTGTTCTTGAGACTTTTCTTCAAGATTCCGGATTTCTTTATTCTCAATTGTAAGTATCTATTGATGATTGCTCAAACAAACATTAATTGTGCACTTATGAAAATGAGTAGCTAAACCCACAACTAGGGTTGTGGGAACCATGAAGGATTAATGAAGTAGGCAAAGTACTTAGGTACTCTAGGGCGGTGTTTATGCATGTATTGTTCTTCCCTTTGCTTTGATTGCTTTTTAACGGTGCGCAACATTAAAACTCGCCTTATTCTTACTTGCTGGACCAAGAAGATAACGGATGGGAAAAGGGTTGTTTAACAACGGAGATTTGAGGCTACCAACCCTCATCTAATAGCTTAACCTTGTCCAGGAATAGCTAATCTGGGATCCAGGGTAAGGGTTAGTAGAGCATACACCCGCGGCCAGACCAAGGTGTGTGGTGAAATTCACCTAGTTGTCGGACCAAGGAATTAGGTGAACCTAACTTACCGATTCTGCATGCTAAGCACCAAACTAGTTTACTAAGTACAAGGCCTTACTAAGTTATACTCATGGGGAATACTACCCTAGTCTTCTCATCCATTGATTACAACTCTTGAAATTAACACTTGTTACTTGTTTACATTCGAATTATAATCATTACTTGTTACTTTAAACCCCCCTCCCCTTTAAGGGAAATAAACGGCTAAGAGAATGAGTAAACACTAATCGACCATAGTCCTACCATATTCCCTGTGGGATCAACCCCAACCTTCAGTTGGGTTCTATATTTGAACAGCGATCGCTTGCGCTTCTTTTAGAGGTGTAATTTGGGCGTTATCAATTTTTGGCGCCGTTGCCGGGGAATACGGTTTAGAAATTATCTTTAGTGTTTATTTTTATTTGTAGTCTTTGTTTTATTATTAATTTTTTTTTGTATTATTTTTACAATTTTTTATTATTATTTTACTACTCTTCTTGAGATGACATCTGAAAAAGTGTGGAGTGATAGGTGTTCTTGTAATTCTTGTGCTTCTGATGGTATCGGTCCTTGCAGAATATTAGTAGATGCAGTTGAGGATATCCATGAGAGAAGTAAACGTGTGATAAGAATTCTCATAAAAAGAAATTCGCAACTCATTTATGAGGAGTATCAGTTTATCTTGGATATTCTCAACGTGAAAAAAGAATTAACTGCAAAAGTTAATGCGTTTTACGCCCAACAATTTAGTTATGAATTGTGTGAGGAAGAAAAAATGCTTAGAAGCCAACTTGAGGAGCTAAAATTAGAGGAACAACTACTAGACCATACTCTTATTAATGTTGTCACTGTTGAGAAGAGTACACTAGAGTTATGTGAAGAAGTAGATAAAATTATTTTTAAAGACTCTAGTGTGTGTGAATATGAGGATGTAAATAATAATACAATTCATGAGTTAGGACGCATTGGACCTCATTCCAATCATTTTTCTACCTTATGTTTAGATGGTGAGTTACTAATCGAGCCATATGAACTTAGGGAGAGTGTAAGAAGGAGGAACAATGTATCTCTATTCTTGAATTTATTGTGCCAAAATTAGAGAATTATATTTCTCACTTAAGGTCCAAAAAATATGAAATTCGATATCTATTACTTGGGACCTTTATATTTATACCACCTCCTCTTGAGCATAGGAAAAAACTAGAAAAGAAATTAGGGGTGCAATTCATAAGTTCTAAGTGGAAGGAAAAATAGTTCACTTGAAGGTGCCGTGCCGCGACGTTAAATCAGGCGCTTATTGGGAGGCAACCCAATTTGTAGTATAACTTCTTATTTTTATTTTTATAGTGTTATGTTTTTTTTTTTTTTTGTGCAGATTAGGGGAAGTCTGAGTACCCAAAATTGGAAGCTAAAGAACATGGTTGAGCTTAAGTGTGGGATCACGTGGCCCTTGATTAAAAAATACGATAAATTATGTTGTTAGCTAGGCCCTAGAGGGCCTCAGGGAGTATCTCTCACTCTACTTCTTCTTCTTCTTCTTCTATAAATTGCTTTGGGGACAAAGCATGATTTTAAGTGTGGGATGGAGAATATTTCGATATTTGTAAGTTAAAGGTGAGTATGCCATAGGATTTTATTTTATTTGAACAAAAAAAAAGATTTTTATTTTATCATTTCTCTTTTTTTAGTTTTTGTTAGTGGCATATTTCATCCACCCCTTGGTTTTTCTTATGGCCTCGGTTCTTTTTCGAGGGGAGGCCCTTTGAACCGGGTAATTTTTTTTTATGAGTGATTTTTTAAATTTTTTTAGGAATAGTTTTTTTTTGGAGAGAAAAGAAAAGATCTTTTTTGACTTGTTTGATACTAGCATATTTAGGCCTGAGTTTGAGAAGTACTTTTCAGGAGTGCTTGAGTATAAAATAAAATAATAGACTTTTTGACACCTAGGCTCAAGGTAGTGACTTTGTATATAGCTTATTCTTATTTTATAGTTTGCTATGACCCTGTCTGTCTTAGAAGTAGAATTGATCCATCTTGATTGAGACTTGTGCCATGTGAGGTGAGGATTTCTTGCATATATTCCATGTTTTGCATCTTAGTCTAGAACTTGTCCTGCATGTTATTGAAACGAAATAAAAAGCAGTGCTCTATTTAGAAGATGATATAGGCTTTCTTTGATATGTCTTGTGAATTTTAGCCTTTTCAGATATTATATCACTAGTTACCCCTTTGAGCTTGTAGCCTTTAATTTGGTAGATGTATTTTTTGCCTTGATCCTTTTGTTAAATCCCTAGTTTTTGCACCCTACTTCCTTAAGCACTGGAGCATGGACTATGATAAAATTATTAAATTTTAAGAAAGGGGATGGTTGAGTGAAAAAGGTGACTAATGATAGCTACAAAGTGATGAAAAGACCCTCTTAGAAAAGAGTGTGACATGAAAAAAAAAATCTTGAAAAAAAAAAATTGAAGCGTTCTTGATATGATGAGAATTATTAGTGAAAATAATTGAAGAGAGGGCTGGAAAAAAAAGGGTGAAAAAAAGGGTAATGAAGTTCAAAAAGTGCAAAGTGCTTAGGGAAGTATAAGTCACTATTATATAGTTTTCTATCCGTCCACTAGCCAACATTACAACTCATAAAAGTCCTATTTGATTCTATCCGAGCATGCTTAATTAGTGGAGATGTACATAATGGGCAAGCCTATGGTTCTTTGTGCATACATGTGAATTCTTTTGTGAGTGCGAGAGTTGTTCTTTGATGCTAAGTCCTTAATTTATATTCGATTCTTTAAATCGAGTGTGTGGACTATTTCTTCTGGTGAGGGCACTTCTTTCATGATAGATAGGTGATTTTATTAGCTTTCTTTGATAGAGTAGGTGAGCAAACTTAATTTGATGAGTTAAAGTCCGTCTTTGAGGTTAGGAGGTTAGAAGTTTATTTTTGTTGTATATCTTGCATAATGATCGGGAAGTGTACTTGATGTTGTGATTTGTTATATGGGCTAATTGTTTGTATCAATCAAAGTGGTGGTATTCCTAGTTTTATTAAGATGAACTTTAATGCTTGCTCGAGGACGAACAAGAGTTTAAGTCTGGGGTGGTGATGCGAGGCCAAAATTACAGATATTTAATCATTATTTATCTCATATTCAGTCTTTTTATTATCGTTTTTGAGAACTAATTTTATGAATTATTCTTATATTGAGTATTTATATTTGTAGGATTAAAATGGTGAAAAGTTAAAGAAATTTGAAGAAGAAACTAATTAAAAATGAGAAATCATATAAGGAAATCAAGCAACAACTTAATGGATTGAATTTAATAAAATATTATTATTTCTATATATGAATTCATCAAGTGAGTTGTGAAATTGGAATAGCGGAGAAGTGACACGTGTTAGGTGCTGAAGAGAAGGGAAAAGTTGAGGCGGCTACACGCGACAAATCCAATTTAATTTGGGTTTTGATTTTCCAATTCGTTTTGGACTCAGTTATTTTATTTGGAGTTTTTTTCCCTACATCTATAAATAGCCCATAAGAATATTTTTTGTCGAGAACCGATATATATATTTTTACCTTTACTTTTGTAAGCTAAAAAGCTAAGAACTGCCGTAGAGACCGGAGAATTTTGGTTTATTCTATTCTTCTCCTTTATTATTTATTTGTGTTCTTGGATTATATACTTTTCTACTTTGAAGTAATTTTCATGATTAATACAAGTAAGTCTTTTATTATGTATTATTCAATGATTCTTGCAAGAATGAGTAGCTAAATACTATAACTAGGATTGTGGGAACTGTGATGAATTAATAAACGTAGGTTAAACAGTTAATGATTCTAGGGCGGTGTTTATGCATGTATTGTTCTTCCCTTTGCTTTGATTGCTTTTTAACGGTTGCAAACATTAGAACTCGCCTTATTCTTACTTGCCGGACCAAAGAGGTAACGAATGGGAAAAGGGTTTTTCACAACGCAGATTTGAGGCTACCAACCCTCATCTAATAGCTTGACCTTGTCCGGGAATAGCTAATGTGAGACTTCGTAATTGTTTTTGTATAATATACATAGTGTGACATGAGTGTATGAGGTGTATATGATTTGGTGTGGACGTCAGGAGGATAATATTGAAAATGGGTAGTGATATCAAAGAATTAAACTACGTCTTAGGTCAAGGAGAGCCCTTAGACAAAGTTTGAGTTAAAAAAGTGCCTCGTGTACCACCTTGCTTGTTTGGAAAGTTTAAACTAACCTGTAGCTTCGGGATGAGACTAAGAGTATATGATATGCTAAGAAGGATGTGTTATGAGGTGTTATAATGGCTCAATGTCGTACGTTAAGTTTGAAAGTCAAGCAAGTTGCGAACTAAAAGTCGGCAAAAGTTACCGTAAGTTTCTTTAATAAATTTTCTGAACTTTGGGTCAAATGTCTTTGATCTTTTCTTCCAATATATACAGAGTTAGAGGGTCTATGACCTACCAAAATTTAAGGCCTACGAGTATAGTTTCCAACACATAAAACATCACGTCCAACCGATCTCGAAGTAAAAGGTTATGACTATTTTACCGCGGACTGTCTGTGCTGAAACCGGATCGCGAACCGGGTCGCAAATCGGGTCGAGTCAAGATTAGAATATATATTCCTATTGACGTTTTAAGTTGTAAAAAAACTCTAAAAACGGTTCTGAAACAGGGAGAAATATAGGAGAGGGTTACAAGACAGTTCTTGAGTGATCAAGGTGAGTTTTTGGTGATTTCTATCGTTAAAGTTTAACCGTTTTTCCCTTCGATAAACCACGTTTGGAGCTGGTTTCAGTAGATAGGATTTGGTATTTGTTGCTGGTTCTTCAAGCTTTACACTTGTTTTGCTAAGGTAACCATCTCGGGGATCTTTTATGATCATTTTTATGAAGTTCTACGGACGTTTTGTCAAGCTATGATCCTATGACAAATCTGCCGATTTAAGCTTAATTATAATCTATTTTTAGGTGTGTATAAGATGAGTATATATAGTGTTTGTGAAGCTTAGGACATAAGGAACAACTTCCGTGAAGGAACTATGGGCATTTGGACATTCGTTGGAAAAGTATGTTAAGGCTAAGCGTTGTCCTCTTTAAGCACGAACTTTAAAAAATTCCTAAATCGTCAAATGCGATATTTTACTATTCTACTGCTAGAAAGACCTTCTGTGAAAGGCATTGGGATTGCAGCTGAAGTACTTTCATGGTATTATTATGACGATATTCCACTCGTTCGGTTATATAGATATTCGACATCTATATGTCATTCTGTCGGCTTTCTTAACTATATGTCTATATGTAGGAGTTCTTGTTCTTCTTTGGGTGTCGTGATTTAAAATTATTGCAAAGGAACATTAAGAATTCGCAACCAGCCCTCCTTCCTCGCTAAAATGATTTTCGAAAAACTTTAAAATAATGTGTTAATTTTAAAAACTCTCAAATGTAGCTCGTATATTTAAACTACTAAAGGACTCGATTTTTGAAATACCTTATTTTACAAACTATTAGGGAAACATATATAGAAACTAAGTGACGCACCTTAAGCTCTTTATAAACATCCTCAGGTTTAATTTACCTTTCTAATATCGAGTTAAGTGTTCAAATTTCTTCTAATAGCACATAAGGATCTACGAGGCATTTACATGTTATACGAAAGTAATTACGAGAGTATGAGAATAAGAGTACCAGCAGGCCCAGATTGGCAACATAATTATGATGACATACGTGCATTATGCATTCATGGCATGACATGCTATGCATCGGACTCTCGAGCTATAATCGGGAGGTATGGGGCCTATTGCCTATATTTATATGTATGAGACACAGATGGCCACGAGTTGGCAGATATGATCCCGATTAGCTATCGGAAGACACCACCATTGCTAGCACTTTGTTGTGTATGATATGCATTTGCATTTATATATATTTATTCACGGTATACGATTATGCGAGCATACCATGCATATTTAGTTTCTATAAGGTCATATGTCATCCATGGAGGCTATCAGAGTTTCAGTTTCAGGTGGTATCTCTATTACTTTTTTTTTCACCAGTTATTTATGATTCTACTCTCTGTCTTACATACCAGTACATTTTTATTCATACTGACGTCCCATTGCATGGGGACGCTGTATTTTGTTTAGTGCGTGCAGGTCCAGGTAGGGATTCTGATCGGCCCCTCCGCTAGGATTCGAGGTTTAGCTTTGAGTTGGTAAGCTCCACCTCTTCCTGGGGCTATCAGAGGGTGTTTACTTTTGTTGTACAGTTTAGGTATAGTCGGGGCCTTGTCCCGACCGGTGCTTATGACACACCTAGAGGCTATTGTGGACATGGTATTCTAGGTTTCTTTTTGCAGCTTCTAGTCTCCAGCCCAATAGGTTTGGCATGTATGTATATGTATATATATGTGTCTTCAGTTGCGGCCTTGTCGGCCAGCTAGTACTTTATTATTTTTGGCTTGTCTATCTTTTTCTATATGACTTGTTGTCATTCAGGTTATGACCCTAATGGTTAAGGCTTGGTATTTCAGATGTTATGCTTCTCGACTTTTTTTTGGGCCCACAGTTTAGTCAGTTAGTATATTTTAGTGGTCAACTCGATCGAATAAGGTATCGAGTGCCAGTCGCTCCTCCCTTAGTTTGGGGCATGACAAACTTGGTATCAGAGCAGGTTGTGTCCCAGGGAGTCCACAAGTCGTGTCTAGTAGAGTCTGTCTTATGGGTATGTTATGCACCACACTTATAATCAGGAGGCTACAGGGCATTTAGGAATGGTTACATTTCTTTCAATTGATAGATCGTGCTATAAAGCAAAGTTATAAGGACATATGACATCTAAATCGTGCTTTGTGTTTCTTATCTTACAGAGTACCTACACTCAGGAGATGGAACAACAAGATATCGTCATGGATTCGGGGGAAGGTACCAGTCTCTCCCCACCAGGTCAGAGGGATAGAGTTCCCTTGGAGGCACGCAGTGAGTCCCCCGCACCCCCAGGCACTTGCTGAAGCCCGGGGAGATGTAGTTCCCCCAGCCCCATCAATTCCATTAGTACCTGAGATAGCCAGGGACACAGGACCTCCAACACCTATTGTTCCCCCACTAGAGACAGGGGAGCAGGGGACGAGAGAGGCAGTTTAGTTGTTGACTAGGATGGTTGATATTCATGAGCGTGAACTAGGGTCGGGAGCAGAGGCTAGGAAAGGTTGGGCAGAAAGCTCGAAGGTACGAGAGTTTCTTCATCTGGCTCCTCCATTATTTACAGGATCTATTTCGACCGAGGACCCCCGGGACTTTATAAACCAGGTGTATAGAGTATTGAGGGTAATGCATGTCTCTGGCACTAAGGCTGTGGAGTTGGCTTCTTTTCGACTACGTGATGTAGTTGTCTTATGGTATGAGGCATGGGAGAGATCCAGAGGATCTGATGCTCCGCTAGCAGAGTGGGATGACTTCTCTGAGGCCTTCCTGGCCCATTATTTGCCACGAGAGGTTCGGGAGGTCCGTCTTGACCAGTTTATCAGTCTGAGGCAGGGGAATATGAACGCCAAAGATTATAGCCATAGGTTTAATTCCTTGGCAAGGTATGCACCAGATATTGTACGCACCATGAGGGCCATGTTCATCGTTATGTGGTTGGTTTGGGGGATCATCTTATCAGAGACTGTACAGTAGCATCCCTACAGGATGATGTAGATATTTCCCGCATACAGGATTTTGCTCAGACTACAGAGGACCTTTCTCATCGAATTTGGGACACCCGCAGGGACAGGGAGCAGAGTAAGAGGGACTATACTATGGGTTCTTATAGGGAGCCATGGGGTGATTTTAGGCACCCAGTCCCTCGATATCCACCATGACTAGCAGGTAATGCTCCACCACATATGCGAGGCCAGTGGTTTGATTATTATAGTCAATCAGGACTCAAGCAGAGCTCAGTCCAGTCTGAGGGCCGTTGATAGGAGCGTTCTAGGCAGATGAGGCAGCCTACCCCTCCATGTACATAGTGCGGTAAAATGCACACCGGGCAGTGTAGACTAGGTTCAGGTGCATGTTATCACTGTGGGCAGACAGGACATCTTATTAGCCGGTGCCCAGGGTTAGGCAGGGGTGGACCAGCTCAGCCTTCAGGATCCGCAGCAGCCTCTTCACCTTCTGTCTGCCCCCTCGACCAGGCCCACAGTCTACTCAGGGTCGTGGTAGAGGGAGAGTTGGAGGAGAGACCTCAGGTTCCAGCGGTGACCATAACCGTTTTTATGCTCTCACAGGCAGACAAGATTCAGAGGCAGCCCCAGATGTTGTCACAGGTATATTGACGATACTTTCTCAAGATATTTATGCATTGATAGATCCTGGCTCTACATTTTCATATATTACTCCATTTATTGTTGGTAAGCTTGACATGAGATCTGAGTTGTTGCCGCAGTCAGTTAAGGTGTCTACACCAGTTGGCGACCCTATTATAGATAGTTGTGTCTATCAAGGTTGTACGGTGTTAATTAATGACCGTCCTACATTTGCTGATTTAGTTGAATTGACTATGCTAGACTTCGATGTCATTATGGGTATGGATTGGTTGGCAGCTTGTTATGCTAATATTGATTGTTGTACGAAAGTGGTCAGATTTCATTTTCCAGGTGAGCCAGTCTTGGAATGGATAGGTAATACAACCACGTCCAGGGGTAAGTTTATTTCATACCTTAGGGCTCGGAATTTGATTGCTAAAGGCTGTATATACCATTTAATTCATGTCAGGGATACTAATAAGGAGTCACAGACTCTTCAGTCAGTTCCTATTGTGAATGAATTTCCAATGGTTTTCCCTGATGAGCTTCCAGGAATTCCCTCAGAAAGGGAAATTGACTTTGTTATAGACTTGCTTCCTGATACGCAGCCTATATCCATTCCCCCTACAGAATGGCTCCTACAGAGATAAGGGAATTAAAGGAGCAATTGAAGGACTTGCTCGATAAAGGCTTTATTAGGCCAAGTGCATCCCCGTGGGGTGTTCCGGTGCTATTTGTTCGAAAGAAAGATGGATCCTTACGGATGTGCATTGACTACAGGCAGCTAAATAAAGTCACAGTCAAGAATAAATATCCTCTTTGCAGATTGATGACTTGTTTGACCAGTTGCAGGGTGCCAAATGCTTTTCTAAGATCGACTTGAGATCTGGTTACCATCAGCTGCGAGTTAGAGATGTTGATATTCCAAAGACAGCTTTCAGGATGAGGTATGGCCACTTTGAATTCCTTTTCATGTCCTTTGGGCTTACTAATGCCCCAACAGCCTTTATGGATCTTATGAATCGGGTCTTCAAACCGTTCTTGGATGTATTTGTGATTGTATTTATTGACGATATCCTGATATATTCATGGTCGGAAGCCGAGCATGCGGACCACTTGCAAGCAATATTGCAGACTCTCCAGGACCACAGGCTATATGCTAAATTCTCTAAATGTGAATTTTGGCTAACTTTTGTAGATTTTCTTGGTCACGTTATCACCGGCGATGGTATCAGGGTTGATGGCCAAAATATTGAAGCAGTGATGAACTGGCCAAGGCCCTTGAATCTGACAGAGGTCCGTAGCTTTCTAGTCTTGGCAGGATATTACCGGAGATTTGTAAAGGGTTTCTCCTCTACCACCGCACACGAAGCTGACATATAAGGAAGCTAAGTTTCAATAAACTGTGGCATGCGAGCAGGGTTTCCAAGAGCTAAAGAAAAGGCTTACTATAGCTCATGTCTTGACTCTTCCGGATGGCATTGAGGGTTATGTTGTATATTGCGATGCCTCGAGAATTATCCTAGGTTGTGTTCTTATGCAGCATGGCAAGGTTATTACATACGCCTCCAGACAGCTGCGGAAACATGAACAAAACTATCCTACTCATGATCTTGAATTGGTTGTAGTTGTCTTTGCCCTAAAGATTTGGCGGCATTATTGATACGGGGTTCATGTTGATGTTTTCACTGACCACCAGAGCCTTCAATATTTATTTAAGCAGAGAGAGTTGAACCTACGACAAAGGAGATGGCTAGAATTTCTAAAGGACTATGATATTGACATTTTATATCATCCCGGCGAAGCTAATGTTGTTGCTGATGCGCTTAGCCGGAAGTCCATGGAAGTCTAAGCCACGTTGAAGCTAATAAGGTCAAAATGACTAAAGATCTATGTCAGCTATCTAATTTTAAGGTGCGGTTATTAGATGCAGAGGGTGGAGGCATTGTCGTTCAAAATATGGCAGAATCTTCTTTTGTCACTGAAATGAAAGAGAGACAGCACGAGGATCCTGAGATAATGAAACTGAGGGAAGGGATTCCACAACAGCAAAAACCCTTATTTGAGCTGAGTGGAGATGGATTCCTTAGATACCAGGGCCGCTTGTGTGTACCGACAGTAGGAGAGCTCCGTGCGAAGATTCTTTCAGAGGCCCATTATTTTAGATATGCAGCTCACCCTGGAGCGACAAAGATGTACCGGGACCTTTGACATATCTATTGGTGGAATGACATGAAAAGGGATATCTCTGAGATAGTAGCCCAATGTCCCAACTGCCAGCAAGTTAAAGCAGAACATCAGAGGCATGAAGGCCTAACTGAATATATCAAGCTTCCGTTATGGAAATGGGAAATAATAAATATGGACTTCATCACTGGTTTGCCTTGCACACCATGGAGGTATGATTTTATTTGGGTAATTATTGATAGGCTAACAAAATCTACTCATTTCCTGCCAGTTAGGACAATATATTCAGCCAAGGATTATGCCAGACTTTACATTCGAGAGATTGTGCGCCTTCACGGAGTCCCATTATCTATTGTCTCTGACCAAGGGGCTCAGTTCACGGCACACTTTTGGAGATCCTTTCAGAAGGGTCTAGGCACTCAGGTAAATCTGAGCATCGCTTTTCATCCACAGACTGACGGACAGGCTGAGCGTACTATTCAAACTCTCAAGGATATGCTACATGCCTGCATCTTGGATTTTAAAGGAATCTGGGATGATAATCTGCCTCTTATTGAGTTTTCTTATAATAACAGCTTTCAAGCTAGTATTCAGATGGCTTCTTATGAAGCACTATACGGATGGAAGTGCAGGTCATCGATTGGTTGGTTTGAGGTGGGGGAAGCAGAGCTGTTAGGTCCCGATCTATTCCACCAGGCGATAGAGAAGGTAAAGCTTATTAAAGATCAGTTGCAGACAGCACAGAGTCGACAGAAGTCTTATGCAGATGTTCGACGGCGACTTAGAGTTTGATGTAGATGATTGGGTTTTCCTAAAAGTATCGCCTATGAAGGGCGTCATGCAATTTGGCAAGAAAGGAAAGCTTAGTCCCAGGTATGTCGGGCTGTATAAGATTATCCAGAGAATCGGTAGGGTAGCGTACGAGCTTGATTTGCCTTTGGAATTAGAAGCCGTCCGTCCTGTGTTTCATGTATCTATGTTGCAAAAGTGCATTGGAGATCCTTCGCGTATTACACCTATTGAGGATATTCGTGTTGCTGAAGACTTGTCTTATGTTGAGGTACCAGTAGCTATTTTAGACAGACAAGTAAGAAATCTTCGGACTAAAGAAATGGCCTCCGTGAAAGTGTTATGGCGAAATAACAACGTCGAGGAAATGACTTGGGAAGCTGAGAAGGAAATGAGGAAGAAGTACCCCAAGCTACATATGGCTTAAGGTGAGTCGCATTTTGATAATTGACAATTATCCCTTTGTAGCAACATACTTAGATTTTAATTAACTTGAAAGGGAAATTTATATGTCTTGTCGCGAGATAGTTGTACGAAACCTTGTAGTTGAAATTTTCAGAATTGGATTTAAGATTTATGAATGTAGCAAATATAGCCTCGCAAATGACATATTAGCAGAAAAGAAATGCAACCAAGGAATACTTTTGATCCATTCGCAGACAAATGCTCTTAAGGGGGGGGGGAGAATGTGAGACCCCATAATTTTTTTCGTATAATATACATAGTGTGACGTGAGTGTATGAGGTGTATATGATTTTGTGTGGATGTCATGAGGATAAGATTGCAAATGGTTAGTGATATCAAAGAATCAAACTACGTCTTAGGTCAAGGAGAGCCCTTAGACAAAGTTTGAGTTAAAAAAGTGCCTCGTGTACCACCTTGCTTGTTTGGAAAGTTTAAACTAACTTGTAGCTTTGGGATGAGACTAAGAGTATATTATATGCTAATAAGGATGTGTTATGAGGTATTATAATCGCTCAATGTCGTACGTTAAGTTTGGAAGTCAAGCAAGTTGCGAAATAAAAGTCGGCAAAAGTTACCGTAAGTTTCTTTAATAAATTTTCTGAACTTTGGGTCAAATGTATTTGAGCTTTTCTCCCAATATATGAAAATTTAGAGGGTCTAAGACCTACCAAATTGAAGGTATACAAGTCTAGTTTCCAACGCATAAAACCTCACATCCAACCGATCTCGGAGTAAAAAGTTATGACTATTTTACCGCGGACTGTCTGTTCTGAAACCGGGTCGCGAACCGGGTCGGGTCAAGATTAGAATATATATCCCTATTGACGTTTTAAGTTGTAAAAACACTCTAAAACAGTTCTAAAACAGGGAGAAATATAGGATAGGGTTACAAGACAGTTCTTGAGTGATCAAGGTGAGTTTTTGGTGATTTCTATCGTTAAAGTTTGCCCCCGTGCCTAGAAACGTGATCTCTACGCGTGGCAAATATTTTCCCCTTCGATAAACCATGTTTGGAGCTGGTTTCAGCAGATAGAATTTGGTATTTCTTGCTGGTTCTTCAAGCTTTACACTTGGTTTTCTAAGGTAACCATCTCGGGGCTCTTTTATGATCATTTTTACGAAGTTCTACGGACGTTTTGTCAAGTTATGATCCTATGGCAAATCTGCCGATTTAAGCTTAAATATAATCTATTTTATGTGTGTATAAGATGCGTATATATAGTGTTTGTGAAGCTTATAATGTAAAGAACAACTTTCGTGAAGGAACTATGGTCATTTGGACATTCGTTGGAAAGGTATGTTAAGGCTAAGCGTTGTTCTTCCTTTAAGCACGAACTTTAGAAAATTCCTAAATTGTCAAATGCGATATTTTACTATTCTACTGCTAGAAAGACCTTCTGTGAAAGGAATTGGGATCGCAGTTGAAGTACTTTCGTGGTATTATTATGATGATATTCCACTCATTCGGTTATATGGATATTCGACATCTATATGTCATTCTGTCGGCTTTCTTAACTATATGTCTATATGTAGGAGTTCTTGTTCTTCTTTGGGTGTCGTGATTTAAAATTATTGCAAAGGAACATTAAGAATTCGCAACCAGCCCTCCTTCCTCGCTAAAATGATTTTCGAAAAACTTAAAAATAATGCGTCAATTTTAAATATTCTCAAATGTAGCTCGTATATTTAAACTACTTAAGGACTCGATTTTTGAAATACCTTATTTTACAAACTATTAGGGAAACATATATAGAAACTAAGTGACGCACCTTAAGATCTTTATTAACATTCTCAGGTTTAATTTACCATTCTAATGTCGAGTTAAGTGTTCAAATTTCTTCTAATAGCACATAAGATTCTACGAGGAATTTACATGTTATACGAAAGTAATTACGAGATTATGAGAATAAGAGTACCAGCAGGCCAAGATTGGAAACATAATTATGATGACATACGTGCATTATGCATCCATCACATGACATGCTATGCATCAAACTCTCGAGCTATAATCATGAGGTATGGGGCCTATTGCCTATATTTATATGTATGAGACACAGATGGCCACGAGTTGGCAGATATGATCCCGGTTAGCTACCGGAAGACACCACCATTGCTAGAACTTGGTTGTGTACGATATGCATTTGCATTTATATATATGTATTCACGGCATACGATTACGTGAGCATACCATGCATATTTAGTTTCTATAAGGTCAGATGTCATCCATGGAGGCTATCAGAGTTTCAGTTTCAGGTGGTATCTCTATTACTTTTTTTTTCAGCAGCTATTTATGATTCTACTCTCTACCTTACATACCAGTACATTTTTATTCTTACTGACGTCCCATTGCCTGGGGACGCTGCATTTTGTTTCGTGCGTGCAGGTCCAGGTAGGAATTCTGATCGACCCCTCCGCTAGGATTCGGGGTTTAGCTTTGAGTTGGTAAGCTCCACCTCTTCCTAGGGCTATCAGAGGGTGTTTACTTTTGTTGTATAGTTTGGGTATAGTCGGGGCCTTGTCCCGACCGGTGCTTATGAAACTCCTAGAGGCTATTGTGGACATGGTATTCTAGGTTTCTTTTTGCAGCTTCTAGTCTCCAGCCCCATAGGTTTGGCATGTATGTATATGTATGTATGTGTGTCTTCAGTTGCGGCCTCATCGGCTAGCAAGTACTTTATTATTTTTGGCTTGTCTATCTTTGTCTATATGACTTGTTGTCATTCAGGTTATGACCCTAACGGTCCAGGCTTGGTATTTCAGATGTTATGCTGCCTGACTTTTTTTTTGGGCCCATAGTTTAGTCAGTTAGTATATTTTAGTGGCCAACTCGGTCGAATAAGGTATCGAGTGCCAGTCGCGCCTCCCTTAGTTTGGGGCGTGACAGATAATTTGGGATCAAGGGTAAGAGTTAGTAAAGCATACACCCGCGGCCGGACCAAGGCGTTTGGTGAAATTCATCTATCTTCCAGACCAAGGATTTAGGTGAACCTAACTTACCAATCTTGCATGTTAAGCACCAAAATAGATCATTAATTGCGTATACCTTCTAAGTTATGAAATCATGGTGAACACAGTCCTAGTTACCTTTAATTTTTTGAACACAATTAAATATTAAATTGTTAATAATTTCGATCTTCACTTGTGATACAGAAAAATCCCCCCTTGAAATAAAGACAAACGATTAAATATTCACTACTGATGTATTTCTTCCATATTCCTCGTGGGATCGACCCTAACCCCAGTTAGGTTCTATATTTGACAACGACCGCTTTATACTTCTTTTGGAGGTGTAATTTGGGCGTATCAAATTTTGAGATTTGTGGCTACCAACCCTCATCTAATAGCTTGACCTTGTCCAAGAATAGCTAATTTGGGATCAAGGGTAAGGGTTAGTAAAGCATACACCCGCGGCCGGACCAAGGCGTATGGTGAAATTCATCTATCTGCCAGATTAAGGATTTAGGTTAACCTAACTTACTAATCTTGCATGTTAAGCATCAAAATAGATTATTAATTGCGTATACCTTCTAAGTTATGAAATCATGGTGAACACAGTCCTAGTTATATTTAATTTTTTGAACACAATTAAATGTTAAATTGTTAATAATTCTGATCTTCACTTGTGATACATAAAAATCCCTCCTTGAAATAAAGACAAACGATTAAATATTCACTACTGACGTATTTCTTCCATATTCCTCGTGGGATCGACCCTAACCCTAGTTAGGTTCTATATTTGACAACGACTGCTTTATACTTCTTTTGGAGGTATAATTTGGGCGTATCAAATTTTGGCATCGTTGCCGGGGAATACAGTTTAGGATTAAGAGAGATTGCGTTTATTTCACTATTTGTCCTTATTTCCTGATTTTACTTTTTTTTGTTGTTTTTGTTTTGATCTACAGGTTGCACACTTGTGTATGCCCAGTACAAGGATTCAAGGCAATCCCTTGATCCCTTACGATCCGGAGCTCTCCAAAACATTAAGAAACATGTCTAAAGAGGGAGAGAACGAGACTCAAGAGCATATTACAGCTCGGCTACTGGCTGAAGCCGAGGAAAGGAAAAAGGAAGATGCAGCACGCCATAAGGTAGGGGAAGATTCCCTTGCCGCTGAAGATGCTTAAATTGCAAAAGATCTCGCAGCTCAAAATGTTGCAGCTGAGCAAGCAAGGCTAGGAAGACAGCATGCTGTCCGGATGAGGCAGCAACTAGATGCGTGCCTCATAATAGGGGTCGACAAATGCAGCAGCAAAGGCATATCCCTCGGTATTATAATGATGAGGATGATGAGGAGGAGGAATTTGGCACTACTGGACCCATAATGCTGCCACCACTGGCTGACGAAATAAAGTTTGATATCACCAGCGCCATGATCCAGCTGCTGAACCTGGAAGGACATTATTCAGTAAAGCCCACGAAAGATGCAATTCTACATGTACAGAATTTTGTGGGGATTAGCAAATTGTACAATATGCCAGGAGTGGGGCAGGAGGCTATCAGACTAAGGCTATTTCTATTTTCATTGACCGGTGAGGTGACTGCATGGCTCTCAGAACTGCCTGATAATTTCATATACACGTGGCATGAGCTGAAGAATCAATTTCTAGAGCGATTCTTTCCTCCATCGAGGATGTCGCAGCTAAAGCAGGAGGTCTACAACTTCAAGCAGTTGTTTGCAGAAGCTTTGTATGAGTCTTGGCTGAGCTTTAAGAAGAATTTGAAATAAGTTTCGAGACACGGAATTCCTTCAAGGCATCTGATAGAGATCTTGTACAAGTAATTGAATGCCAACACTAAAGCAGTAGCTGATACTGTAACTGGAGGAGCATTCATGAAGAATACATATTATGAGGTTGTGAAGATGCTGGATAGGGTTGCTAAGACTAACCGAGCATGGCATACTAGAGAGGCCGAGACTTTAGCAGGTACTTATGCAGTTGGTAAGTCCGTGGATCTGAATGAATTGCAAGACATTAAATAGAAAGTTGCTGATATGAACACGACACTTGGGTTGCTTGCAAAGAAATTCTTGGCTGAGGGAGTAGAGAAGGTAAGTGTCATCGGTTCGCAAGGTAAAGCACCTAGACCAGACATGTACTCATCCGAAGAAGAAGTCAGTTATTTGAATGATCAAGGGATGGGTTTCTGGGCTTCTGGCAAAGGAAATCAAGGTCAGAACAGAGATAGAGATTATTACTACAACTGGTCTGGTTACAAAGATGGTGGCTGGCAGAAAAAGGATGGGTATAAGAATGATAGAAGTGGTCTCTACGTTTCGCCTGCAACTTGCAAAGAGCGGGCTGGACAACCCACCATGAGGGAATTGATCAACAAGGTGTTCCAAAAGGTTGACTCCACGGATGCAAGTATGAAGGAAATAAAAGATGAACTTTAAGGTATCAGTCAGAAGGTGGAGTCTCACTCTGTCTCTATAAAGCAGCTTGAGACACAGATGCACCAGTTGTCAACCAGTATGAATCCGCGCCAAAAGGGTACTCTCCTAAGTAACACCATTCAGAATCTGAAAAATGATCGATAGGTTATGGCGGTGACCACTTGGAGTGGAAAGCAGACTGTTGATCCTCCCTTGCCTATTGTTGTTGATAAGCCAGCCGAAGCTGAGAAGGATGATGCGGAGATTGTAGCCGATTCTGAAGAGAAAGCTAGTGGTGAAGGGTCATCTGAGAGACCGCCTTCTGAGTTAAAGGCGAAGATCAAAGAGGTTGCACCAGTCCTGAAACCTATGTCATTGCCTCCTCTACCTTATCCTCAGAGGTTGAAGAAGAAGGTTGAGGACGGCAAATTTCACAAGTTCATCTCCATGCTGAAGCAGCTATCAGTCATTATCCCTTTGGTAGAAGCATTAGAGCAGATGCCTGATTATGCAAAATTCATGAAGGATCTGGTACGAGGAAGAGAAAGGTTAGTTTTGAGCCAGCCAATAATTTGCACCACTACAGTGCAATAGCATCCCGTTCTATAGTACAGAAAAAGAAAGATCCTGGAGCCTTCACCATTACTTGCACGATTGAAGCATTCTACTTTGCCAAAGCTTTGTGTGATCTGGGTGCTAGTATAAATCTAATGCCGCTAGCAGTATATAATCAGCTGGGCCTAGGAGCCCCCACTCTGACTATAATGTGGCTACTTATGGCAGATCGAACGGTGAAGAGGCCTGTGGGAATTTTATATGATGTACTGGTAAAGGTTGACACATTTATCTTTCCTGCAGATTTTGTGATTCTAGATTGTGAGGTTGACTTCGAGGTGCCCATTATCTCTGGGTGACCATTCTTGGCTACTGGGCGTGCTTTGGTTGACCTGGAAACAAATCAAATGAAATTCAGGCTGTATGATAAGGATGTGACTTTCAATGTATGCAAATCTATGAAGCACCATGATGACATGTGAGTGGTATCAGTTATTGATGCATTGGAGAACAGGGTGGATGAGATACTAAAGGATATGGGTGTGGTAGAGCTGACGGATCTGAAAAAGACGATCACGGAGCTTAAGGTTGATGTCGACCGGTTGAAGAATCCTCCTCCTACCCAAGCTAGATCCTCAGTAGTCCTACCACGGATCACACCGGAGCCACACTCAAACTATGGGATTTTATAGATCCTGACCTCCGTATGGCACACTTGGATTCGGCAGCGGAAAAAGAGCCCGAAAAGGCTGACGAACCACTTCCTGAGCCTGGTGCACATCAAAGAAAAAGAAAGAGCAGAGACAATCAGGTTCAAGGTGATGATGCTCCTCTTAGCCCAAAGTCTCAACAGAAGAAAGCGGAGAAAGCTGAGAAGATGTCAAGAAGAGAGGAAGAAAGTAACAAGAGTGTCCTTGGCAGAACACCAAATTGAGTTAGATAGTATTGGCAGAGGTGGTTCAGCGAGTGGTGTTGCTGAACAAGTTGATGTACCTTATTTAGACCCGAGTGTGGGAGAGGATGTTGTTGGAGCTGCTCGGGAAGTTGTTACTGTTGATGAGAGGACTGCAGAGGCAGCCTCGGTTGATGAGAGCACTACGAGTACCACTCTTGAGGGCCTGAAGGATGTGACACCCTGTACCGGCGCTTAGGCGCCACAGGTATGTTCCCGCCCCCGTTTGTTCTTATTTTTCATGCATTGAGGGCAATGCCCATTTCTTTTTGGTGGGGTGGGGGCAGTATTGGGTGAGCATGTTTTTGATGGGCACATTGGCAAAGTCTAAGTAGCCAAGGGACATGGGTCGTGCCGCGACGTTAAATCAGGCGCTGCATGGGAGGCAACCCATGAGGGTACTCACAAGGTACCCGAGTCCTTGGGGTTTTCTTGCCTGTGTTCTTTCCCTAAGGATTTTAAATTTTTGTTGAACTGGCACGTTTAGTATAGATTGTATGTAGTAAAAGAAGAAAAGGAATTTAGTGCAATCTATGATGTGATTTTGAATTAGATTTCTAATTGAAAAATGGAGACCCCTCCAAGATTTTGTGTGACATAATAGTGTCTGTTTTTTATAGACTAACCATTATGGATCTATGCATGACATTGTGTTGATCGATCTGATGAAATGCTTAAGCTAGAGTACGAACCTAATAGGTAGCATATAAATGTTGACTATGTGCCATGTGTGAGTGAGATTACTTTGATTTGTTCTTGCTTTGTGTGTCAATCTAGAACTTGCCCGGTTAGTCTTGCCGAGGTCGTAGGATAGTTGGTTAGGAAAGGATCATAGGCCATTTTTGAAACAGTCCACTTAAGCCCAAATGACCGACCAAATGATGTGAATACCCTTTGATCCCAAATTTGAGCCTACATTGACCCTTTTTGTTGTCTAGCCTAATCACCATCCCTATTTCTGTTTACAAACCTTTAGTTTGGCCCTGGTTCCTCCTTGGACATTGTGTACCTCAACTCAGGCAAATCGCCTAAGTTGAGGGTGGCTACTATAGAGGTGAGTGAGAAGTGTGGGTATGAATAGAAGAGGTTAGAGATAAAAAGGAGAAATAATGGGTGCGCAGGTATGAAAAAGAAAGAAAGAGAAAAAGAAAGAGAAAAAGAAAGAAAAAAGAAAGAAAGATAAAATGAAAAAAAAAGTAGTTGAGTTTGAAACAAAAGCCGCACCCGTCACTTGAAAAAAAAAAGAAATAAAAAAGGAGAAAAAGGGAAGGAATAAGAGGTGGTCCGATAAATGGAAGCAAGATAGAGTAGTGTCAAGGAGGGCTTAGTCACTAATTCTCATATCTACCATACCTGTCCCCGAGCCTACGTTACAAGCCGAGCAAAGTCCTATAGTGATCCTAACCCAATTGTTCAAAAATTGAGGCATAGAAAATAAGGGCAAGCCTATGGTATTGTACACGCATTGCTTGAAATTCTTGTGAGTGCGAGTGTGTAGCTCAGTCCCAGAAATATAACTGTGTTAGTGGGTGAATGGGACTTCTTTGTGGTGAGGGCACTAGAGTGACTTTGACTACTACTTGTTGGTGTGAGTCTGATACGTGTATGCTAGATTGTCTGTGATAACATAATGCCGTCCATGGATCCCTTTTGCATTGTCTTGATGAACGGAACATATGCACTGGGTTTGTATTGAAGAAGAGGAGGGATACTTGTTGTGAACTGAAATGCTAAATAATATGACTGCCATAGTTCCTGTTTTCTTTTGCTTAAGCGTCGTTCAGTTTTATTTTAGTCTGTTGCTTGAGGACAAGCAAAGATTCTAAGTTGAGGGTGTTGACGTGCCGGGATTTGACGACACTTTTGACGCTTAAAACAAGGGATTTTTAGGAGTTCTTGGGTACATTTTATTAGATTTGATGTCGTTTGTTAGTTGTGCAGGGACAAAGTATGAAATAGATAAAAAATACCAAAAAAATGCAGTTTCTGGGAAAAATATAGGCCACCACGGGCATCACACCCACGACGTTCCATGGGGCAGACCGTTGGATTGAGGCAGCAGCATTTTCAAAGGCTGAGAAGCCCAGACGGGTTGGCACGATGCCCGTGGAAGACACGACGGGGCGTGACCTTGCCCGTCGAAATTCTCTAGGGAGACATGCTAAGAGCCAAGGAAGGGCGATGGGCACCACGACACTCGTGACAATCCCGACGGCCCGTCGCTGACTCCCGTGGAAACTAGGCTAGAGAGCTGGAAATAAGCTATGGCAGGCGACATGAGGACCGCGATGGGTGTCGCAGTTGCGACGTCCCATCGCCTCAGCCCGTGAGATCATGGCAGCGAGATTTTCTGAAGAGCTGAAGAAGGCTGACGGGCACCCATGACGCCCATCGCACCAGCAACGGCCCATGAGGCATCCTGTTAGATCTGTCGTGTCCAGCTTCTCCCAGTTTTATTAGGATTTGGTCCCTTTGTCTATAAATACTTTTCCTTAGGTTTTATTTACGAGGTTACACATTGGTTACACATTATTTTTTAGGATACTTTCGGATAGTTATTACATTGATCTTTGGTATTGATTTCAAACACAAGTTCTTGAGTAATTGAAGTGTTCTTGAGACATTTCTTCAAGATTCCGGATTTCTTTATTCTCAATTGTAAGTATCTATTGATGATTGCTCAAACAAACATTAATTGTGCACTTATGAACATGAGTAGCTAAACCCACAACTAGGATTGTGGGAACCATGAAGGATTAACGAAGTAGGCAAAGTACTTAGGTACTCTAGGGCGGTGTTTATGCATGTATTGTTCTTCCTTTCGCTTTAATTGCTTTTTAACGGTGCACAACGTTAAAACTCGCCTTATTCTTACTTGCCGGACCAAGGAGGTAACGAATGGGAAAAGGGTTGTTTAACAACGGATATTTGAGGCTACCAACCCTCATCTAATAGCTTGACCTTGTCCGGGAATAGCTAATCTGGGATCCAGGGTAAGGGTTAGTAGAGCATACACCCGCGGCCGGACCAAGGCGTGTGGTGAAATTCACCTAGTTGTCGGACCAAGGAATTAGGTGAACCTAACTTAACGATTCTGCATGCTAAGCACCAAACTAGTTTACTAAGTACAACGCCTTACTAAGTTATGATCTCATGGGGAACACTACCCTAGTCTTCTCATCCATTGATTACAACTCTTGAAATTAACACCTGTTACTTGTTTACATTCGAATTATAATCATTACTTGTTACTTTAACCCCCCCCCCCCCCTTTGAGGGAAATAAACGGCTAAGAGAACGAGTAAACACTAATCGACCATAGTTCTACCATATTCCCTGTGGGATCGACTCCAACCTTTAGTTGGGTTCTATATTTGAACAGCGACCACTTCTTTTAGAGGTGTAATTTGGGCGTTATCACGCTTGCTTATCTTTTTGTGAGTACAGAAAATATTTCGGCGGTTGACGCACGATCTCACTTGTAGGCCAGACACTTCAAGATATCAAGGGTGAGCTGTTCGATCGAGCTGCCTTGGTTTCTTTCTTATTGGTTGTAGTCCACTTATTTCGGGCTTAGACTATTTCTTTTATTTTGGGGTTGCATCCCCGTACTCTAGTTTGATAGATGTTTTCGGTACAGTGAATTTCAGATTCTAGGGAGGAATTTTCGCAGTTTATTTTATTTATTTATAGAGTTGATTTTATTCAAGATTGAATGCTAGTTTACTTTCTGCACTGATTTTATGCTGTTAGGCTAGGCTAAGAGTTGGACTCTAATAGTTCGCTCATCCGAGGGTTGGGTGGGTGCCACTCACGATGGTCGGGGTCGTGACATTATGATAGCTTAATACCTCTTTAAAGAAATTGCTACTTCAAAAGCAAATCGAGACATTCATATAATTGTAGAAAATTTTCTCTAACCTATCTTTCAAAATATACAACGCTTCAAAGCAATTATTGCTTTTTGCTTTAGAGGTTATTAAGCACCACAAAATTTAATCACTTTTTAGTGATCATAATTTCTTTGAGCACTCGATCAAATTTTCAATGCATTATAAGAAGCAATTGTCCTTTACGCACAAAGAAGAGTATCACTTCTTTTTCACTTGCGCAATCACTAACAAAACAATTTCTGAATAAAAATAATCACTAATGAGTAGGAGAGCTACATACCTCTGGAGTAATATGTTGATAGGGGCAGATCCATAATGAACAGAGTATTAAATTAATACTATTAATTTAGTATTTCTTTATAACCAATACAAGAAAATAAAACAAAGAGATCTTACTGATCTTCAATTAGGCGGCAGGTGGCATACGAAGTAGAAAATTAATTTTTTTCTTAGTTTCAACCAATATTAGATCAAGTTACTTTGTAATCATGGATGTTGTCAAAAAAAAACACTTTGTAATCATGGAAAGGAAGTAGTGTGCTAGACGGGAACACCAGTATTCCTTCTAGTCACTGTACGATTAATTTACTTAAGAAACATATCTCATGAAGTGTAAACACACTTAAAAACATACATGAGGAATCATACGTTAATTTGTTCATATGACAAATCTCCACCCATTAGCTCAGTGACGAGAGCTTTGTGCTGATAACGTGTTATAAAATATTAAACTAAGAAAAAAGAAGAAATTAAACTAAGAAAGAAGAAGAATATAGTAGAGAGGGAGAAGTTCTTATTTCTCTTGAAGGATTAATTGTGGGACCTAGGGATTAGTTACAACGAAGGAAAACTCCTTTATTTATAGGGGAAAACTGACTTGGTCTCAAAGTTAGGGTTCCTAACTTTTCTCCAAAGAAACATAAATATGGACATTCACTATAATACAAATATATTTATAATACTTATCCATTTTTACAAATTAATAGAGTTCTATTACTTCTTTACCATACCACTCTTAATATTAAATAATTATTTAACATGAGCAAATTTAAAATTTAAAAATATTATTAATAAGTTTATTTTAGTAAAATACACCTCTAATTAAAACTTTTTTAAAAGTTGTGATAAGTCAACATGAGCCCGGTAATATAAAACGGAGGAAGTAGCAGCAATATAAGGAAATGCACTTTTCTTTCTCCAAACACATGTTGACACTATAATTATACAAAGTATGTGATTACTGTGATCATAGGTAACTCAATAATCAGTAATTTTCCCCTGGTGGAAAAGGAATATGAAGAATTTACCGCCATCACATCGCTCAATGTATTTAAATTTTCCATTATTGGGAACTTATAAAAAAAATGCATAAGAAATTGAAGTTAATAAACAAGATGAATCATATGAAAATATTTTTTTAGTGGGAGTTTAGCCATAAAAATTTAAAAAAAATGCTTTATTTGAAAATTTTAAAATTGAAGTTGTGTTTGATCATACTTGTTGCAATAAATATTTTGAATCTAAATGTATTTTTGTAAAAATATAAATAAATTGAAATGTGATTTAAATGGAGTTATTTTATGAAAATAAAAATTAAAGATTTTTTTTGAAAATAAATAAATTAAAAAGTGAAAATAGGGTTTTGACTGTTTTCTAAATTTCAAATATAACTTCAAATTATATTTGAAAATTTTATGGTCAAACAATAATTTTTGAATTAAGTAAAATAATTTTTCAGAATAAAGTGAAGATTTTCATGACCAAACGACACTTTAATCCTATATATTTCGTCTGAATCTTGCCGTAAGTGCACAAATAAGTCCCATTTTTAGGGTCGTCAATTGATGTATATTCAAAGTTATTTTCTTTATATATATAAATTTACCCGTTTTGGGAACAGCTTCAATCGTATGCGGTTGGAGTTGAAAATTCAGATTTGACTCAAATATTTTCATTTAAAGTGTGTTCTTGTAAAAGCCAATTATCGAACAATTTACCTGACGTTTCATATGACTTGTCAAGACCAACTTCACACATTTCTTATTGAAGTTGTGAATTTTACAAGGTCAAATTCTGAACGTTTTCTTATTGAAGTTTTACCTGACTTGCCGATACGTTCTTCAGAAGAAGACATTTTTTACTAAAGTGCATGTAAAAATTGATTAAAATTGCAGTCATATATATCTGAATTTTTTGGCCCAAAAAAAAAAGGAAAAATTACTTGACTAGACAAACATAAGTCACTTAATTATATAATTCAACACTACTTTAGAATAATTACGTAACACAAAACTACTTCTAATTATATAACACTTTTTCCTTATTTTAGTTCGTTCCTAATTTAATGGTCATATAGCTTTTAGTATCAGAAACAGAATCTCTCTCTCACCCACTTTCCTTATTTTTCTCCATCTCACTTCAATTGTCCCTCAATTATCTTAACCAAAATCAGTGAATTCCTCGTCCCTTACAATTCTTCTCAAACCACAAAAGAAAAAAACTTACTCGATTTTCACCAGCGGTAGCAAAAACATTGAAGTAACGAGAATCAATGAAATTGAAGACGATGGCGTATAACGAACGTTTGCCTTCTTGTAGTCTGTTAGTCACACTATACTCTTTCTTCTTTGACGGCGTTAATGATCCAACTACTGGCTCACATCCTAAAGGTACTTTCGCCGCAACCATTGTTACAATCTCTCTAACACACGTTAGAGAGGAACGAAAAATTAGACATGTTTTTTGGCTTGTGTTTGAATTGGCTTATTTGGTTCTCCTTCTTCTTTATCATCGCGTTGCTGGTGGCTATGATCGTGGCTATTATTCTTGACAATAGTAGATATAGCTAATCCTGTTGTGGGTTTTACTCTAACTGTCATTGTATTATTACTCATATCAACAAAGTCCGATTGTGCATTAATCGAGAAATGGTGACGGCGAGGGGGGAGGGGGGGATGACGGCGTTATTCTGGTGGTTCCGAGATCAGAGATAGCCGGAGATGACAAGGTTGAGGAAAAATGGACCAGATCTATGTATCAGAAAAAATCTGTTTTTGATATCACAAACCCATCAAACTCCAAAAATTCTCAAAGTGAAATCGACCGTCGGAGCAGTAATATGTGTATCCGAAAAAGTTGATACCTAAAATAGTATCTGTGTATCAGAAAAACTGAAAATTTGATACATCTATTATCAATAAAAAAAAATTGTATCTTAAAAATGTGTTATATTATGTAAATATTAAAACTATTGTTAAGCTACATAAAAAATAAAAAAAAATCAATAACGCAACACCAAAATCTACTCCAAAATAAGCTCAAATTTTGAACATAAGTTTCATATATCATAAAGAACAAACCTTAATCATCAATTTGTCAAAAAACAACAAATCTAACAAATCATTTTGCAATAATGGTGATATTCCATTATTTTCAAGATCCACTTGATTTAAACTCATTTTTTATATTTGAAATTTCTCCAAAGCATTATATTTTAATTTATATAAATTTGAAAAATACTATTATACAACTAGGAAGAAGAAGCAGACAATTTTGTCCGAAATTATCTAATATTGGATGTTAATTAAATATTTTTTTTAAAAAAATGCATATAGATTAAAGGGGAAATGTCTCAAAACACACATAAATTATGGTCGGAATTGCTGTTACACACTCTAACTTTGTGGAGGTCCTATGACCCCCTGCACTATTTTATAGTGTAATATTTAGGGTATTATCAGCTTAGCTTGACCACTAAATCACTCAAACTAAAGTAAGTGCTTTCACACGCTATCTAAAAGAGGGGTCCGTTCTCATTAATGTTAATTTATCTTCCATTAACCCTAGAATTTTCTTAAAAGTCTCTAACTTTATCTTCATGATTATTGATCAAATAACACAAATCATTCCAATTTCATGTGATTTTTACTTTCAATCTACTATTTTAAATTTACTGCTTATACGTGTGTTCACTTGTATGTCCATCTATGCTAATAATACCCACAATATTACACTATAAAATATGACCCCCACAAAGTTAGAGTGTGTAACAGCAATTTCAGCCATAGTTTAGGTGTGTCTTGAACTATTTTCCCAAGATTAAATGAAGTAACTAAATAAGGTATCCTGTGAAATTTTGATGAATCTTGTGTCGTACAAATTGAACTATTGAAGTACCTATACTAAGAGCCCGTTTGAATTGGCTTATTTTAAGTGCTTTTTAAGTTAAAATAATTTTTAAGTTATTTTATAGTGTTTGGGTAAGGTAAAAAAGTGTTTATAGACACTTAATTTTAAGTCAAAATAGCAAAAAAAAAAAAAACTAAAAGCTGAAATTTCCAACTTAAAAAAAAACAGCTTAAAATAAGCTTATCCAAACAGGCTCTAAGTCTTGATTTTAACATACTAAATCGTTATATGATATTGAACCAACTTCTTCATACAGTTGTAAGAATTTTAAAAAAAGGCATATAAATATCCGTTTTAAGGTCATTATTTTGTTTATACCCGATATTACAAGATTAGAGTTTTACGCTCACATATGTAAAAAAAATCTTCTTATTACCACTCTTGTAGATACTTTTAACTAATTTGGTAAGTATTGAAAACACTCCTAAATTTAGCGCGAATTATTACTTTAGTCTCCGAACTATTGGCAGCTATAAAAACACCCTTCTACTTGATTAAGTGAATTTAAAAACACTCCCCATATGCCACACATGCTTACATGTGGAGTTTTCTGCTGATATGGTATACACATAGATATATATAGTAAAAAAAAAAGAATTAAAAAATTAAATGCTAAGAATTTAGCAATTAAAGAAGAGAAAAAGTTTTTTTTCTTTTAAAAAAAACTATTTTTTTTACCCCATCCCATCCCCTACCTAGTACCCAACCCCCCTTCCCCCCTTCCCCCTAAACTTTTTTTTAAAAAAAAAAATTAAAATTTTTTTCTTCCCCAACCTCCCCCCACCCCCCCCAATTTTTCTTTTTAATTTTTGTATTAGATATATATAAATGAAATTTTTTTTCTACTTGCAAGAAAATTTTATTTTCTTGTGTTCGATATGTAAGTAGAAAAGATTTTCCTAAAAGTGTTTATATATATCTATCACAAAAATTTTTAAAAAAAAATTGGGGGGAAGGGAGGGGGGGAGTAAGAAAAAAAATCAATTTTATTTTAAAAAAGTTTAGGGGGAGAGGGGTTGGGGTACTAGGTAGGGGATGGGATGCGGCAAGGAAAAAAATTAATTTTTTTTAATTTAATTGCTAAATTCTTAGCATTTAATTTTTAAAATATTTTTTTTAACTATATATATATATATGCCACATTAGCCAAAAAAAATCACATATATGCATGTGTGATATACGAGGGGTGTTTTTAAATTCACTTAATCAAGTAGAGAGGTGTTTTTAAGACTGTCAATAGTTCGAGGACTAAAGTAATAATTCGCGCCAAGTTTAGGGGTGTTTTCAATATTTATCTCAATATAATAGTAATATTTAGCAATTTACAGCAACTTAAGAGAGAAGATGTACCCCTCAATTTTAGCCCCTAAAATTAAAAGGGTAACTTACATAAAACACACATCTTTGGGAGCTAATTAATTACTCTTTTTTCCACCTCAATTCCGCTCGAATACATCCTTCACCTTGGGATACATCGCCTCGCCTCGTGATACATCCTCAAACCACTCGGATACATTCTAATCTCATCGGATACATCTCAAACCACTCGGATATATACATTGGTTTTACCTCTGATACATCGGCATCTCGCATGTATTAGAGGGCGATGTATCCCGAGTGGAGATGATGTATCACGACGTGAGGCAATATATCCGGGTAATTTTTTGATTAACATGTGGTATATTAAGTAATTAAAATAAAATAGTGAAAGAGTTAGTAAATATGATAAGGAGATATGTCTCTTTAGGTAGTTTAACCAAATTAAAAATAGATTTCTCCTCAAAAAAAAAGATATATTTCTTAATTTTAGCCCCTAAAATGAAAAAAAATGATTTTTACCCAAACAAAATATCTGTCTTACTTTCTTCCCCATTACATCAACGACCGACGTATTAGCCATCTTCGATTAGCTTCTCCAAAGATAGCATCACCTCCTACGATCAGTTTTTCTTTTATTGCAACATTTGTTTTCACACCTGCAAAATGCTTCTACTACATTTTTCTCATCGCCTATCAGATGTAGCTCCGAAGAAAAAGATTTGAATAGAACGAGCTCCATGAAACCTTTTTTCTTTTGTTTTATTTTGTATGAAAATCATTTTTGCATTGCAGTGGAACGGATAAAAACTGTGGTGGTTTATGGTGGTTTGAAGGTGAAAATAATATATGTTAGGTGTTTCTTACTGTATATTTATTGTATATTCTATGTATGATTATATATACAATGATATACATACAACATACAAGTCTAATATTAATGGTGAAAATAATATATGTTAGGTGTTTCTTACTGTATATTTATTGTATATTCTATGTATTATTATATATACAATGATATACATACAACATACAAGTCTAATATTAATTGTATGTTGTGTATATGACATGTGTATATTTTGTATTTTTTGTCTATGTGAACACATATTATTGTATATCAGCTGTATATATTACCATTCATATGAGATACAATAATATACAAGTATACATAAAGAGAAAAAGATGTAGAGGCAATTGGAGAGAACTCCGGTGAAGGAGAAAGCTCCTGTAAAAGTAAAAAATAAGGATGGCTAGAGTTTGTGGAAAGAGTAGATAGGCTAGAGTTTGTGGAAAGAGTAGATAGGAAAGAAGAGAAAATAAGAAGAAAGAGAAATAGAAAAATCTCAAAACTTCTAATTTTGTGAATTGTTGAAGGTTGTATATGTTTTGTTATAAAATTATTACTAGTTTTGAAAATATAATTTTTGTTATAAAATGATATAATTGTGGATGTCCATAACTCCTAAGAATTTATTCTCACCAATCTTTTCCATGATGTGTAGTTAATCCTTCATTACTCCACACACCATTATGGATATAACTCCCACATCTTGTAACCTCCCCTATAATGTTCTTGTTTAATGTTATGTTGTTATAACCTTTTGTATGCCTCTATGAATACTATAAATAGAGGCATAATGGTTCATATGATACATACTTGAAATACTTGATACTTTGAAGAATAAGAAATACATTCTTTTCTTGTCTCTCTCATTTCTTGTCTTCATTTATATTGTTATGTTTTTAGTTTAGTTTTATAACAATTTTACCATTAGATAGAGTAATTAAAGCTCTAATTTTGCATTGATGGGTAAAAACTTTACCTTATTTGGGTATAAAATTAGACCAACGCGATTGAAATTAAAAATTCACACATGATTTCGAACATTTTTGTTAATTATGACCTTGTGAAGGACAAACATCGAGCAATTTGAGATAACTACACAAATGTTCCTTAAAGGGGATGACTTTGTATTTTTGTCTCCCATAAGAAAGGTCTTACAAAAATAGTTTTTCTTGTTTTTATGTATAGAATAACTACCTTTTTGCCCCTTTATACCTCAAATATTTTTAAACAACTCTCCATGCTCATTTACCTCTCGACTTTTATATTTATTTATTTTCTCTTTTTTCTTTTTTTCTTTTTATTTTTTCTTTTTTTTTATTTTTCTCAACCTTTATTTTTCTTTTCTTTTTTGTTTTATTCTTTCTTCTACGTTTTTTTTTCTTTTTTTTTTTTTTTTTCTTCTTCTTTTTTTTTTCTTTTTTCTCCTCTCTTTTCTTTTTTTTTTTTCTCCTTTTTATTTTTTATTTTTATTTTTTCATTTTTTTTGTTTTGTCTTTTTTTCTTCATTTTTTCCTTTTTTTCTCAATTTTTATTTTTTTCCTCTCAACTTTTTTTTTCTTTGATTTTTATTTTTTCTTTTTCTCTTTTTTTTAATCATTTTTCTCAACCTTTGTTTATTTTATGAGATGTTCTATAACTCTTGCATTAGAGGCAAGACTTAGCCTAAGGACTTCCAAACAACAAATTATGCCCCATGAGCAAGACTTGACACTAGTATATTGTGTCTTGATTTATGAGATATTTTATAACACTTGCCTCAGAGGCAAGACTTAGCCCAAGGACCTCTCAAAAAATACAAGTTACGCCCCATGGGCAAGAGTTCACACTACTTCATTGTGTCTTGATTTATGAGATACTCTATAACTCTTGCCTTAGAGGCAAGACTTAGCTCAAGAATTTTCAAACAACAAGTTATGCTCCACAAGCAAAACTTGACACTACCTCATTGTGTCTTGATTTATAAGACATTCTATAACTCTTGCCTTAGAGACAAGACTTAGCCCAAGGACTTTCAAACAATAAGTTACACCCCATGGGCAAGAGTTGACACTACCACATTGTGTTTGATTTATGAGATGCTCTATAACACTTGCCTAAGAGGCAAGACTTAGCCCAAGGACTTGTAAATAACAAGTTACTCCCCATGGGCAAGAGTTGACATACCACATTGTGTCTTGATTTATGCGATACTCTGTAACTCTTGCCTTAGAGGCAAGACTTAGCTCAAAGACTTTCAAAGAACAAGTTACACCTCATGGGCAAGAGTTGACACTAGCATATTGTGTCTTGATCATGAGATGCTCTATAACGTTTGCCTTAGAGGCAAGACTTAGCCCAAGGGCCTCCCAAAAAATAAGTTATGCCCCATGGGCAAGAGTTAACACTACTTCATTGTGTCTTAATTTATGAGATGCTCTATAACTCTTGTCTTAGAGGCAAGACTTAGCTCAAAAATTTTCAAACAACAACTTATACCCCACGAGCAAGGCTTGACACTACCTCATTGTGTCTTGATTTATGAGATGTTCTATAACATTTGCCTTAGAGGCAAGACTTGTTCCAAAGGACTTCCAAACGACAAAGCACGTACTTAAATTTACTTCAATTTCAAAGAAAGAAGATCCTCTTTGGGGATTATCCAACTTTTTGTTCATTAGCAAAAAATAATAGAGATTAAGAAAAAAGAAAAAAAGATAAAAGGAAAAAATAAAGATTAAAAAAAAGAAAAAAAAAAGAAAAAAAGAAAAGTTGAGAAAAAAAGAAAAAAGAGGAAAAAAAAATAAAGAACAAAAAAAAAGTTGAGAGAAAAAGAAAAAATAAAAAAAATAAAAAATAAAGGTTGAGAAAAAAGGAAACGAGAATTTAAAAAAATTGAGAAAAAAAAAAGATAAAAGAAAAAGGGAAAATGAAAATTAAAAGTTGAGAGACAAATGAACATGGAGAGTTATGGTGTAGAGGGGTAAAAATGTATTTGTTCTATACATAAAAAAGAAGGAAGTGTATTTTTTAAAGACTTTTCTTATGGAGGACAAAAATTGAAGATCACTCACTTTTGGGGACACTCCATGTAATTTCCTGTTTGTAAGGCCTATTTCAGATATTTTTTAGTAAAGTTATGACCTTGACAAGATCAACTACAAATATTTTTTTACTGAATTTATGCACTTGACAAGATCAAATTTCGGGCACAATTTAAATGAAAATTGTGATACTGACAATGCTTCAGATATATAATGACTTGTCAAGATCAACTTTAGATATTTTTTTTTAATTAAGGTTATGGTCTTTGGAAGGCCTAACTTTAGACATTTTTTTATCGAAGTTGTGTCCTTGACAATGACAAATGTCAGACATTTTGACAATGAGATCATGCTATATTTTCCCCAACTTTAGATATATATGACTGAAACTCAATAAATCAATTGAAGCAAAAAATGAGAAAAAAAGCTTCAAGTTTTGTGCAGATTTACTAAAGTAGCTAGGTTGATATTCTATCTTTGTAATCTTTACATATTTATTCTTTACCGAATTTAAATAATGTGCATAACGTTTTCCTTTTTGGTATCTGAATTTAGATATAAATATGAACTTTAAATTTTTGACTTATCTATAAATGAAATCTTTTTTATTATTTGATTCGATTTAGACATATATAACAAGTTAACAACGGGTGGTGCGGCTCTGTTGTAGCCGAAAGAGCACAATTGTCTGAAACTTGTCAAACGTGAGTGCCAATCAAATAATTTTTTTAAAAATGAATATAACTTAAATGTCATCGTCCAAATAAATCGCCTCAATGAAATTTTTACAGAAAAAAGAGAAGTAAAACATTTGACAACTCGATGAAAAATATTTATAGTATTCGAATTTCAATTTGCTTTTTTGCAGCAATTTTAACCTGACTTTGATTATCAATTGTAGACGTCAAACATTGATAAATAGCTAAGAGAAACTTTAGAGTTAGCATAATATTTAACCTTCAATAATTTACTAACAAGCGAATATGGCCTCACAATATTCCATTTTGTCTTTGCTGGCATTGCCATATTAAATCGTCTTAATTTTTAAAAATTCATACCTCCGTCAAGAAGAAGGGATTGTTGAATGAGATAATTTTCACAAATGGAATTGGAGTTTGATGTTTGATGACGAGGACAAAAAAATTTAGAATGAGAAATATTTTCTTAAAGACAAAATTGCCCTCACTATTAATGAAAAGATTGTGGTATTTAGTGACTACAATGCTAACCTACTATCTTCATGTAATAGATTAACAAAATTACATAAAAGGATAACAAAATCGAATCCCTCATAGATACACAACACTACATATATTGAGTATATTGTATACTCATGGAGTATGCCATATTATACATTCAGTATAGAGCAAATAAAATTTGGACTCATCAGTATGGTCATGTCTACACTGGGTCATGAATAGAAGAAAACAATCTTTTCAAATTTCTTATACGTAAAAATGAAGATCTCTTGCATGTAAGAATATGAATCTCTTGTAAAAGATCATAAAACTAAAAACTATTTGTAAGTGGCCTAAAAAACTAATTCTCCCCGGCAACTAAATACATTTTTAACTTAAATTGATCAAGATAAACTTAATTTTAACACATGTTAAGTGATAAGCTATTTTTATCAACCTATTTTATATTAGTAATCTGTATTCGAAAATTAAAATCTGAAAAACTATCATTTAACAAAACGGAAATGGAGAAGAAAGCAAAAATTAATCAAGCCCACTGAATTTACAGTGTGTCTTTAAACAATTTAATCTCTGCATAGTACCCGATGCATATGATTATATTCTACCAAGATAAAACGAATAACCACCCTGGTGTAGTGATGACTGTATAATTGTTGAGTTTTGTGAAAGTAATTAATGTAGTTTTTTATCGTTATTGGCCTTTTTTAATACATATGTTATGCAATTGTTTGTTGAATGTGTTGAGGTGAAGTTAAGCCCAGAGTTAGAGCTAAATGAAGCAAAACGTACAAAAATATCAAGTTAAGCTACGGCCGCGAGGTTGGCAGAAGGCAACACACACACTGGCAGGCCCGTGCGGTCATCGAGTGAACAGCGTGTTGGGTTCGGAATCGAGAGGGCGTCATGCGGAAGCTAATAATTGCAAACTTTAACAATGATAAATCAGATGAAAAAAAAATATACTAAAAACACCATATTATTATATGATTTGGCCAATTGGCCTACATATTAAAACTAAAAACTAAAAAGCATAAAGACTTATTGGGAGAATAATCTCCCCCTAAACGAAACTCTCTAAACGACTACATTGTGGATGTTATTGTGTTTGATTTGAGAAGAGGGATCTTCAATTTATAGAAGTCTAAACTTCTCCTCCAAGAAACGGTTAACCAATTATGGAAGAGTTATTTTCCTACTAGGAAACCTTTTCCACCAAGAAAACCTTTTCAAGGTAAAACACAGTTATGGTATAATTCAGTAAAGTAGGAAATTCAGGGCAAACCCTAACAAATCTCCCCTTGACCTGAATTTTCTGGCAAAATAATCTTCATCATCTTCTTCTTCTTCACATCATCTTCATCACTGCTGCTTTCCATGGTTAAAAATAAGATTTAAAATATTGTGGTTGAAAATGGTTTAAAAAATATTTTATTTTTATTTTTAAAGATGCAGCAACAAGTATGTTGAAAATATGGTTGAAACTTGAAACTCCTTCTCCACATGTAGTACTGGACAAAAATCTTCATTATCATCAAATTGGTTGTAACTTGATTTGAAACCGCCTTAAACCTGTCTTCAACCTCATTCAACCATCGGCTCATTGAACCCATTGAATCATTGGATCGTTGGATCGTTGAACCCATTAGATTGTCAGGCTCTGATACCACTTGTTGGGTTCGGAATCGAGAGGGCGTCATGCGGAAGCTAATAATTGCAAACTTTAACAATGATAAATCAGATGAAAAAAAAATATACTAAAAACACCATATTATTATATGATTTGGCCAATTGGCCTACATATTAAAACTAAAAACTAAAAAGCATAAAGACTTATTGGGAGAATAATCTCCCCCTAAACGAAACTCTCTAAACGACTACATTGTGGATGCTATTGTGTTTGATTTGAGAAGAGGGATCTTCAATTTATAGAAGTCTAAACTTCTCCTCCAAGAAACGGTTAACCAATTATGGAAGAGTTATTTTCCTACTAGGAAACCTTTTCCACCAAGAAAACCTTTTCAAGGTAAAACACAGTTATGGTATAATTCAGTAAAGTAGGAAATTCAGGGCAAACCCTAACACAGCGTGCGGCCGTGCGGAGCTACGACGAAAAATCAAAAGTTGAGTTTTTTTTTTGAGATTTTGCACATGACGCCAGGATTTATAAGTTGGAACTTGCCCCAACAATTAAGTTATCGAGTTTTTGAACGAAGAAGTCACAAAAAGAAGGAAGAAAGAAGACGAAGAAGAAGAAGAAGAAAAAGAAGACGACGAGGACGACAACGACGATGATGACGACGAAGATCAGACGACGATGATGACGAGGATGAAGAAGAAGAATATGAAGAATACGAAGAAGAAGAATATGAAGAATAATACGAAGAAGAAGACGAAGAAGGAGACGAAGAAGGAGGCGAAGAAGGAAGAGGAGGAGGGTACACTACTCTAATCCAAAACGACAGTTGGGATTAAGAGTCAGTTTAATGTCTTCTAGCTTTCTTTGTATTTTTGTGAAGTTATCTATCTTAATGGAGTAATTTTTTATTAGGGCAAATTAAAGACGATATGATGTAAAATTGTGAACTTTTGTTTATGCTTTTGTTAGAATGCATAGAACCGTGAATTATTTTTTATATTGGTATTGCGAAGTTACTTATTCTTGCTTCTTAATCGAAAGAAAAGTGTTTGGATAAATATCTTTGCACCTCATAGTTCGATCCTTGATTGATAGTTGCACTAAGTAATCGAAAGAGCTTAAGAATTGTCACAAAGAATCGAAGTTGAAAAGCATCCGCAAGAAGCTTTTCTTGATCTAGTCTTTCGGTCCTCTATTGAACGTGCTTACTCTAATTTTACTTGCTTTTTCTATCCGAAGTCAAATTCATTCGAAGGAATAGCTTACTTATTGATAGAATCAATTGTTGTATTCGAAAGAAGCAGGAATATTTATTCGTAAGCATTAACGAGAGTATAATCATTGGATTGCAATCTCACCATCATTTTCTTAGTCGCCCTTACTTCTTAATTGATAACCAAAGTTTAATATTTCTTTCAAATTATCGTTTAGATAACTGATTCTATAAGTACTTTACTGCTATCAGTTCGTGATTTCAACCACACAACCTAAAAATCTAATTCTCTGGATAATATTAAACAAGAGTGTGTTGAATTATTACTAAAATTAATCCATGTGAAGACAATTCTTAACTATACTATCTTTGACTGAAGCACTTAGAATTATTGTGTGTTTTGCGCTCGTTATGTAGCGGTATTTCAAACCCCAATGTACAACGAACACAAACAATCAAATCACACTTCAAACTTACTTTGCAAGTGAATCAAATCACACTTCAAATGCTTCTATCTCCACACTAGTCCAGGCGTTTTTATCCGACCCTGTGACTTGTTCTTTTACCTCTTTCATCGTCAAAGTGCTTATAATACTCATTCATATTTAATTATCTGAAACTCATATAGAAATACCTTTAGCAAGATCTGTCATCTTGATAGTAATTGCTTTGAAATTACAAATTTTGTAATGGGCCCTAACTCTCACACAAAAAAATCCTGTTCCATGATGAGGATAACATCAATCATTTACAAGGCATTATCAAAATACTTTTAGTAGCATATTTTCTAGATACTATGTAGTACATTTTAATCCAAAATATGTCAAAACTTTTAAACTAAACTCCAAGTTCAAGAGCATATTATCCTTTTGATGTAGGTATATTGGGTAAAAGTTTTTAATAAAATATCGCAACAATTATAACCAGTAAGATATTGATTAAATGTTTAGGTACCACTTATTGTACATACTAGACCAAAATTTCGTGCTACGCACGAGCCCAATGTTAATACTCAAAAAATGTAAGATATGCCTAATTTAGATATGTATACATTATTATTTTGTTTAGATCAATTAATTTTTTAGATACACATACATTATTTTATTTAGATTAATGAAATTTATATAAGAATATACACAAAATTTCGTGTCAGTGCGGGCCCAATATATGTTACATAGATAGTATTTTTAAATTCACTAAATTTATTATACGCTTTTGTATAATTATTGTGATTTATAATACTTTTTATGTCATTTTTATCCCTTTATATGGCACTAATACAATTTTGAGAGTCAACAAAAAATTTATATTGTGATTTATAGTATCTTTTACGTAATTATCAAATATATAACAAAATATTTTGATCAAATATATAATATATTAAAATAAAAAGTAAGATAAATAAATTGAAACGGAGAAAATATTAATTTTTTCAAAGCGAGGCCCTGGAAGCAGGCACATTGTCCAAGAGCTGCATGCTTGAGTTTCACTTGTCAACCTCTTATATATCCCGTGCTACGCACGAACTCGATGTTAATACTCGAAAATTGTAAGATATGCCTAATTTAGATATGCATACATTATTATTTTATTTAGATCAATTAATTTTTTAGATATGCATACATTATTTTATTTAAGACAATAAAACTCATATAAGAATATACACAAATTTTTGTGTCAACACGGGCTCAATATATGTTGCATAGATAGAATTTCTAAATTCACTAAATGTATTATATGTTTTTTTTAATTGTTGTAATTTATAATACTTTTTATCTCATTTTTATTCCTTTATGTGGCACTAATATAATTTCGAGAGTCAATAAAAAATTTATATTGTGATTTATAATATCTTTTACGTAATTATCAAATACATAACATAATATTTTGATCAAATACATAACATATTAAAATGAAAAGCAAGACAAATAAATTAAAACGAGAAAAATATCAAATTTTTTGAAACGAAACCCTTTAAGCAAACAGCTCAAGCAGGCACGTTTTCCAAGAGCTGTCTGCTTGAAAAAAAGGTGTCTACCTCTTATATATAGTAGTAATATATATAATAAATTGATGTAAAAATAAAAAACATAAAAAATAATAATTTTTTTGATGTAGTTAGGAAAGTGACTAGTGACTACAACTATAGTTAATTCACAGTCGTTGTTTGCTACTGTATATAAAATTTAATTAGTTTTTACTTTCCCTACTCTCCTTTTTAACTACATCTGTGAAAACACTTTACAGATCATTGATAATATTTTCTCCATCTCAAATTATGTGTTGTGATTTTTAAAAATAAATATCTCAAATTATTTGTTATTTTAAAAATTCAAGATAATTTTTTTTTTCATTTTACCTTTAATACTAATTATTCTTTACGACTATAAAACACCTCAATATGAGGAAATAGCTAACACATAATAGAGTAAATATTTAATAAAGAGAGATTATATCTTAAGACAAATAAAGATCAAATAGTCAAACTCTTCTCCTCCTCAATTTTTTTAAGAGCATATAAAATAACATGATAGATAATTTGAGACGAATATAATAATATTTTTATTTAATAATAAGTTGCTAACCAAATGAGCCTTCCTTCCAACCTTCCCAGATGACAATTATCATGTTATATCATGTTATTTAATCAAAGGATAGTCAACTAGCTACAAAAAATTAAATTACACACAAAAAAAAAAACTGTAAGTTATAGTGTATACCACCACTTAAATCTTATTTTTAAGAGCAGTTAAGATTTTATACACTGATGATAAAGAATAAATATATATGTTCAGTGTAATTTAATTTGCTGTAACATATAGTACCCACTCTTTTGTTCATGTTAACCCATGCTTAATTGAATAGACACACGTACCGTTGTTTCCTAAGTAATTTAATTGTGTAATTACTATTTTCTTCGTTTCACTTTATTTGTCTGACTTTGACTTGACATGAAATTTAGAAAAATATAATTTTTTTGAATTTTATGATCATAAATTAAAGATATGTAAATGTACCAAAATATCATTTAATTTTGTGGTCTTAATTAAACATGTCATGTGCAAAGTTGAAATTAAAGATTTGCGAAAAAGATAAATTAGATGCATTTTTTTAAATAGACTAAAAAGAAAAGTAAGACAAATAAATTAAAACGAAGAAAATATTATTTACAAAATATTGTTTATACAAAACTACTTACAACTTTACCAGTATGATATGCTTAAATCTCAACCAGGATCTTCTCTTAGTTTTTTTAACCCTCTCCTATTCAATTGACCACCCTTCCTAAAAATCATCATGGAAAAAGTTAAACACACACAAGATATTAAATTTAAGTTATATATATATCGTTGATATATAAAAACAAAATACCCTATCACATTCAAGTTATTCAAAAAGATATCTAGAAATAAATCTTCTTAAAATTTAAATTTTTTAATCTTAAAAATAGATATATTATCCGTTAATGCTAGGCCAATTGTAAGTTGCCTTTTGTAAATTCAAGAAGTTTGTGGCCATTATGAATCCAAGTATCCAACCACCCCCATTCTTTTTATATTTTTTTCCCTTATAGGGATTGCTATATAATACCAAAGAGTTAGCTAGATGGAGGTTCGTAAATTCAATTAAATATATTACTTTCGTCCCAGAGCTATGTATCATATGAAATTATTAAAATCATGAGCTACTGATTTTAGATTATGAATTGTCTCTAAGGTGGATGTAACTAAACCTTTACCAACTCTAATCAAAGATTTGACAAGCACACACTTTAGATATCCAAAGTGAATTTTTTTAATTCAAAGAATGCATTAAACTAACATTTGGACATAGATTTGATTGAAATTTAAAAGAAGGAAAAAAGGAGTTTTTGAAGATGGGTTAAAAAATAATTTCTGAAAGTTGAAATTGTGTTTGATATGTATTTTATGTGAAAAAAAAAGTTAAAATTTTATGAGTAGAAAACTATAAAACTAGTCCTAAACACTTTTTGAAACTTGAAAAGTTCATCTTCAAAAACTGGTCACTTTCTTATAACCAAACAATATTTGCAAGATATTTTTTGAAAAAATTACGACCAAACAGGAGCTAAGTTTATTTTGGTTCCTATTATATTATCTTGAGCAATATGATTTTTTGAATTTACAAAAATCGAGCACCTTTGATCCAACTGAATAACTCACAAATGGATCCATTTGAAACTATATCATAAAGGTCGGCCTTATGTTTTAATTCCACATGCAATTACATTTCTTGATTTGTGCTGAAATTGATATATATAGTATCTTTTTGATATTTTTTCAATAGAGCTTATTGAAAAATTCAATTTTATAAATTAAAGTCGTCTTATTTGTAAGAGTTCAATTTTTATAATTTCTTCCCCATTCTCCCTTCTCCTAATTTCAACTTTATTTAATTAATTTATTTATTTAAAAAAAAAGACATTAAGAACGAAATATACATATCCTCAAATTTGAGTTAAAAAATGTCGCACTAAAGTTGCAAAGTTGAGTTGTGGATTCCATGTGATTTCTCAAAAGAAGTGGGAGCATGAGTTTTTAAGGAAAAAAGATAGGAGTTTCTAAGGATATATAATTTGGTGTACAAAATATTTTTATTTACGTAAAATTCAGAGAAGAGCCGCATCGAAAAAGTGTGATGTAAACAGAATATTCGAGTACTTCTTTTTCTTACATTTGTAAAATGAAAAGCAACAAACGTACAAACTAGATCATGGCTACTATTATTACACGCGATTGAAAAAATTACTTATAAAGTTATGTTCAGATTGTTCCAATGATGTTTCAATCTTGATCTTATTAAACTAATCTCTATGATGAGGTGGACATTTTTTAATTGAATTATTTTTTTCTACAAATCAATGTTAAAGACTCCCCCACTCTCGGTCCCCCACGAAAAAGAAAAACAAAAAAAAGGAAGTTAGTTGAGAAAACAAAATACAATTAGCTTAATGGAAGAAACTTTACTTTGTGTCTCACATAGTGAGATCAGAACCAATAATTCAATAAGATCAAAAACAGATTTAAGACAGATAAGTTCGAGCTGCAACCAATTTGACAATAATAAAAAAAATTGTTAAGAAAAAAAGTATGAAGTACTACATGCGACGATGAAGTTTCATCAATATTTTCAACATTTTTGCTGCTATATATTTAAAAGTAAAAATAAAAATTTTAAACCATTTTTAATCTATAATATTTTTAATCTTATTTTAAACATGGAAAGCCTCAGTTATGTAGATTATGTGAAGAAGACGGATCAAGTCTTGTCAAGAAAATTCACGTGGGGAGAATTGTCACGATTTTGCCCTAATTTTCTTATCATATTTGAGTTTTTACTTTTCTTTTGAAGGAAACTCACAGTATTATCATAATTTTTTTTATTTTTCTTGAAAAGAAAATATAAATCTCTTCCATATTTATTTATCTTGAATGAAAAATTTGGACTTCTACCATATATTAAAAATTCGTCCTTCCCACAATAATATAATAGCATCCACAATGTTGTCATTAAAGTATTCTATTTAGGGAGAAATAATTCTCTCAATAGATTTTACTTTTTTATATTGGTTTTCCAATATGTAGTCACTTGACAAAATCATATTAAATATTATGTTTCTTTTAGTATAGTTTTTCTTGTCATCTGATTTATCATCGTCAGGGTTTGCAATTGTTATCTCTCGCATGACGTCTTGTTATTTCAAACCCAATAAGTGCTCTTATTGAGATCGAAATAGCAAAGACGTCATGCAAAAGCTAGCAATTGTAAATCTTTAACGACGATAATCAAAGACAAAGAAAACTATACTTAAAGAAGCATAATATTTTGACATGATTTGGCCAATTGCCAATATGAAAACCTAATATAAAAGAAAACATAAAATCTTTTGAGAGAAAACCCATTCCCTAAACAAGATTCTTTTAGTGATTACATTGTGGATGTTATTATATTATGATATGGAAAGAAAGGCCTTCAATTTATAGAGGTTCAAACGTTTTCTTCAAGAAAGAAATAGCCAAATATGAAAGAGATTTAAGTATATTTTTTTTAAAAAAAAATAAAAATAATTATATACTTAGATTTTATTTCAAGAGAGAAATAAATCCAAATATGATAAGAAAATCAGGATGCAATACAAGTTATGAAACTTCTTTTGTTTCACACATTATTTGAGTTTACCAAAATTAGCCGTCAAGCAGATGATGATCTCAGCAATGATGTTAACTAGTAAAAAGTTTGTTTTCTTTCCTTTTTCTGTCCTTTACATGTATGTATTTATATACATATTAAGCACTTAGGATTAATCATTTGATCAAACCATATTCTTGGTTTTGGCTTCTCAAGAATGGAGAAGCCACCATATCATGCAACAACATATATAGTTCTTATAATCTGCAAAACAGAGAACCTGCAGATTAATTCATGTCTTTTCTTTTAGTATAATCTTCCCTGGCCATGGAAAGAAAATGTCAAATGATCATCGAAACGATGGTGCACATACTCAGGTCGTGTTAGCGGAGGCAAATTCAAAATTTAGAATCGAGTTCAGATTTTAAATGTTTTTATTATATGTTGATGTGATTCATATCAAAAGTAGTGAATTCGTTGAACCTGCTCTAAATCTGCCTCTGACTGTGTTGGATCAACACGAGTCGATCAAGACAAATGAAGTGTACAAGTAAAGCATGGAGTACTCAAGTGAAGATTGAAATGTACTTTGAAGTTTCAAATGTTAATTAGCAGAGTGCTCACTTCTCAGATTTCTGTCATTGCCAAATTAGGAGCCAAATGGTTCACTAATATTGGCATTAATTCCCTTCCAAGAATGCCTTCAACAAAAAAAAACCCATAGAAAATTGATGCTTGTTTACATCATTTATAACTTCAGGTTTGAGTCTTCTTTATCATCTCAGCCAGGGGCGGAGCTACAGTATAACACGAGGGTTCGGACGAACCCAATAGCTTTTGCGTAGACCCTATATTTGTTTTTGAAAATCTGATAAATATCAATAATTATTAACGAACGAATCCACATACAAAGATAAGCCAATGGTTCAGTGGTGCGGAGAAGGGTATCATGGGTTCAAAACTCGCCTACACTATATTTTTTCCCTTTTTTGCTAATTTGATCTAAACAAAGGTAACTCAACAATTCTTATACTCTAAAAAAAGGGGGAAAGGCAGATTATTGTTTAAAAACTTTATTTTAGAAAACAAAACATAAAATTGATAAGTTATATAGTATCTAAATGGTTCATTGTTTCTAAAAACATATATTGAATATTGATACTCTAGTTCGTTAGTTTGACGGTTATTAATTAACTTGAGGTGTTGTCATGTCTTAATATTCAGAACCCCCAAACCTCAAATTCTGGCTCCGCCTTATTCTCAGCAACTTTCCATGGAGTTATTGGAACAATGATTCTTCAATTTTTTGTTCAATTGACACTGTTTATGCCTTTTAGATGAATAATGCTTGAAAGCCTTTTAGGATCAACTACTACAATCTATTCTCTTAAGCTCAAGGGTCCCTCGGCCAATCGTCACTCGTCCATCCTTAGGAAAAAATCGAACCGGTATCTCTTGATTTATATGTTTTTTTCTACTTTTACAATTCACTCTGTAAGTTCACTAGCAAATAGCAATACATCAATACAATACTAGCTATAGAAATAACTAGTACAATGAGTCAGGGATTAGGTGAATTCAATAATAGACGCATGTTGATATTTCAGTCTTCCTTTTCTATTTGTAAAGAAGATTAAATCATATACGCTGAGAGTGTAAGTTTTTTTTACACTATCAATATAACATATACATGCTCAATAAAATTGAGATTTGTAATGTAAAAAATCAGCAGACAATTTGCTATAACAGATAAAGATGACTTGATAGTGTAAATATTCATTACACGTTAGGTGCATATAAGTTTTAACTCTGCAAAAATTCAATGTAAATTTGATGAAAACTTAGTTATCATCTTCTTTTGAAGTTTTGTTGGAGATTTACTGATCATTAATGAAATTAGCTTTCTTTATTTGTCGTCATTATTTTTGGAGCTTAAATAAACTTATTTTCTGAATATATTATTAAAAAGTCGATGTATACTAGTACACCAATTCAAGTTAATTCATATAATATACTTTGCATTGCCCATGTCGCACCAGATAAGAAAAGTTGTCGATGTGACCATGTGCGGATTTACGAAGAAGCAAGGGGTTCAGCGGAATTCCTTTTGTCGAAAAATTACAAAGTTAAAATTTTTATTTTATGTATATATGTTAAATCTCTTTTAACACAAGTCAAAAGCTTAGGTTAATGGTAAAGGGGTTTCAAATTTTCTTGGACAACATAGGTTCAATTCTTGCTAACCATAGTTTCTCTAATCTTTTTAGCTTTAAGCATTTTTTTTTTTGAATTTCTTTAGCAAAAATTTTGCCTCCGCCATTGACTCATGTGATTAGCTAGTAAAAGTTTGTTTAATTAATTAATCTCCATTAATTACAATGGATTAGACTTAAATTCTTTCTTTGATTATGATTCTTTTTCATGCCGTTTTAGGTACCCTTAATAATAAAAAGTAATTTCAAATTATTTAAAATATATGTGAAAAAGGCTAAGAAATTAATATCTTAATTAAAATGTTTGATCATTGTATTCCTAACCCTTCATACTTTATGAAAGGAGTGAGTAAAAGGTTAAAGACTTCTTTGTAGTTTGACCTTATTATCCCTGCAGTCCCTTGTATTACTAGACTAATTAGTACATTACCATGCAATTTTGTTTTAAGTTAGTCATATTCATTCATGCTCCCGATTGAGATCTCATAAGAGTCTAGTTTCCAACAGATCGAAAATGTGTACGAATATGAGTTGTTGAAATCAGTATATAAAAATAAATCAATCGGTCAAAATAATTCTTATCTTATTAATTTCTTGATTTTTTAAACTGAACAAGTAAAATTGAATAACTATTCCTAGTATAGTAGACAAGTAAAGATGGACAGTAATATAACTAAAGATAAATAAAAGAGCTATGAAAGTGTTAAGACAAGATAAATTTTCCTCATGGGGTTCTAAAATATATGAGAAGTCACTCTCAAACTCTCAACATCTTCCAAAGGGTCAAATAACTGATTAATTAGCCACTTACTTCCAATAGTTTAAGCTAATAATTGCAACATTAATTAGTATTAAAAATATATATAATTACATATCCAAAAGAATAGTGTATAATATTTGGGTTGGGTTCTTAATAATCATCATATAGAAAAAGACAGGGTAACTAATCTCACCTTCATCAATAATTGACATGTCTAAAATGGAAATTAAGCCGCCTCCTTTTTTCTCCATTGTTTGAATAAGTCAGTGAATATTACTGGTCCTTTAGGGTGTGTTTGGTATGAAAGGAAAATATTTTTTGGAAAAAAAATATTCTTGGAAAATATTTTTTTAAAGAAATATGTGATTTCTAACTTACTAGATACTATTACCCGTGCATAGCACGGGCCCAAAATTAATACTCTAAAATTTTAAAATATGGCTAATGTAGATATGTATATATTTATTGTTTAAAATTAATGAAATTCATATAAGAATATTTTAAGTTGTTCATTATTGTGATTTATAATACTTTTAATGTAATTTTTAAATATATAATGAGTTATTAATTATTGTGATTTATAAAACTTTTAATGTAAGATAAATAAATTAAAACGAAAAAGAGCATAAAATTTTCTGGCATGGGACCTGCTGAAGCAGGCATATCGTCCATGACATGGTTGCTTCAACTGCTAAAGTCTCACTTCTTATATAGGATAATTCATGGTGTTTGATAAGTCGCCATAAATTACTATCCCAAAATTATTCATATAATTTAGATAAATATTATAGGATGTGGGGATGATGTGAATGGAGATTATGGGGGTGGAAGTAGAATGTGTTAGAAGGTGAGAAAACAATTAATGTGGAATATCATTTATAGGACTCATTTTTTCTATTTTATTTTTCTCATTTTAAAAAACTTATTTTTGTGCAAAAATTATTTTTCAAAATTTTTGACCATCCAAACATGAAAGAATTGAAAAATATTTTCCTCCAACCAAACACACCCTTAATCAAGGCTTTCTTTATATTTGTTGTGGTTAAGCTTTCTTGTTTGAGATAGGCTGGAAGTCATTAGATTGGACCACTGGACCAGTAAGTCCTCTCGATGATCGTGTTTACTATACAATATTATTTTTATTTCAATTTATTTATTTAATTTTAATTTAATATGAAGTTTAAATTAAAAGGTAAAGATGAATTTTGTGATTTTTAACTAAAAATATCTAGGATGTATCAAAATGTTCTTTATTTTTGTAATCTTAAACATGTCATGTGCAAAATTAAAATTAAAGAGCTGTCAAAAAAGTAAAGGGGCAAGGACACAAATGGCCAGTCGGCCGAAATAAATCCCAACAAATAGACAAGGGATTAAAAATCTCACTTTCTAGCCAATTCGAGAGCGTTGGAGTCGCTATACATATTCTATACAACAATGATATAATTTCTATACACATCCTATATACAATAATTATACAGTTCTATACACATCCTATACATATACATATTATATATAACAATTAATATAATTTTTATACATATCTTATACAATTTCTATAAAAATCTTATACAGATGCTTATCCTATACAACAATTATACAGGTTCGATACATATTCTATACATGGTCAGCACATGAAATTTAAATAGCCGAGTGGCTGTATAGTGACACTATTTTGAAAAGGCTATTTTTGATGGAATTACTTTGACCGAGTGGTCATGTCATGTTTTTTTCTCAAAAATAAATGGATATTTTTTTAAAAAAATAGACTAAGAAAAAATAAAACAAACAAATTAAAATGGAGTGAGTGTCTCTTCTAAAATTGAAGCAAAGACATGACATTCACGTCAACTATTAAATTGCAAAGAAAACCTAATCCTTTAATGGCCCCAACACAACTCTCCAACAACCAAAAATTAATAATATAGTGAACAATTACAATAATATGAATCGTATAAGTTGTCTGATTAAAACTTTAAGAGCCCGTTTGGATTGACTTATTTTAAGTGTTTTTAAGTTAAAATAACTTTTAAGTTGTTTTATAGTGTTTGGGTGAGGTAAAAAAGTGCTTCTGAACACTTAATTTTAGGTCAAAATAGCAAAAAAAAAAGCTAAAAGTTAAAAGCTGAGATTTGCAACTTAAAAAAAGCAACTTAAAATAAGTCAATCCAAACAGGCTTTTAAGTTGCTTGAACCGAGCTTCTATCTTAACTAATTAAGTTAAGGGAAAAGGACATGGGCTGACACTTTAAAAAAATAATGGCCCATGTTTGGGTCATTGGATAATACATAGCCTGTCGGCTAAACTAATACCATATATTGGCCATTTCATAATTTGGGCTATTTAGATCCTTATTTAGATTTTTTTTTTCTCCAATTTTTTTGGCTAAAAATCTGCTTTTTTATAAAATAAAAATTAAAAATTAAATATATTTTTATAAAAATTAAATATATTTTTATAAAAATTGTATAATTATTGTATAGAATATGTACCTATACAAGATATATGTATAGAAACTACATAAGATGTGTACAAAAACTATATATTGTTGTATAAAATATGTATCTACACAAAATATATATGTAAATGTATAAGATTTATATAGAAACTGTATAAGATGTGTAGAGAAACTGTATAGAATGTGTATCAAAATTGTATGGTTATTGTATAAAATATGTATGTGTATAAGATTTATACAGAAACTGTATAAGATGTGTATAGAAACTGTACAAGATGTGTATAAAAACTATAGAATTGTTGTATAGAATATATATTTGTATAAAATGTGTATAGAATTGTAACATTGTTGTGTAGAATATGTATTTGTATAAGATGTGTATAGAAATTATATTATTATTGCATAAAAAAATTATGATTTTTTTATTTGATTGTTAAAAAATAAAAGAGAAAAATAAATTTTGTTCTTTTTTTATTGTATTGAAAAAATACACTTTTTTTTTATTATATCCAAAAAATACTCTCTTTTTTATTTGATTATTAAAAAAAAGAGAAAAAAAGTTTATTTTAAAAGTAGCAAAAAATAAAAACAAAGAAAAACAGTAAAAAAAAAAGAACAGTGATTTTTTAAATAATAAATAGTTACAATAAAGTTTTTAAAAAAAGAAAAAAAAAAAAAAAAGAAAGAATAAAGCAACAAACAAGCAAAAAAGAAAGATGGGGCGTTGAAAAGTCAACAAAAAGTCACAATTTAACAAATTCAATTCAGGGGTCATTCGGTTGAAATTATTTTCCACTGAGTGACTTTTTTTGTCCTTATCCCTTAAGTTAATTGAAAGACAAGTAATTAAGTTACCTTAATCAAATTCATCAAAAGGCAGAACATTTGGTTACGTATATTAGCCCAATCACCAAGTTGGAAGGCACTTGTGTAACGAAGAAAGTTCAATTTAATCTCATCCGTCGAAAATTATACTACGTATATAAATAGAATAGATTTAGCTTCTTCTGCAGTGACGTAATTTAAAACTAACTAAATTAATTATAATTCTAAGAAAATTTTCTTATTAATATTTTTGTGACTCCACACTGCAAATGTTTAGAAGATGTGTGTATTTTGATATTAGGATTTTTGCCAGTAAGTATTTGGCCATTTGGGTTTTGAAATAATCGGCAAGCAAGATTTGTAATTAATTAGGGTAATTAATAGGAAATAAGATAAAATATTAGTTATTATGAAAATGTATCACTGTCAAAAGTTTTTTCAAAAAAAATAATCGTGTATACCATATATATACAATATATATGTAATGTATATATCATGTATATGCATGTATACTGCCAAAAAGTTTTTCAAAAAAAATAGCTGCATATATACCGCGTGTATATGGAATGTATACCAAATGGTCATTTCGGGTAAGAACTTTGGCCGAATGGCTATTTTAGGTAGTAAATTATAAGTAGGCTATTTTTGTGTAAGAAATTTAATACAATGACCATTTTGTCTAATTTTTTCTAGAATACATTGAGTTAAATTTCTTACACATAAAATAACTCACTTATTTTTCTTATTCAAAAATGGTCATTCGGTCATTTTTTATTACGAAAATTGGCCATTTGGGCTTCTTTATTTCAAGAAAATTTGTCATTCGCCCTTCTTCTTCCCCCATCCTCTGCCATTCATGGCTCCTCCTCCTCCTCCTCCTCCTCCTCCTCCTTCTTCTTCTTCTGCTTGTTCTGCTTCTGCTGCTTCTTCGTTGTTTAATATACGTTGTTTAGTAGATTGCATATAAAAGTAATATGTTTTTTTTAAAAAAATATTAACAATCTAGTGTACAGATATTGTGTAAACAACGTATATAGATGTATATACATCTCTGATGCATAGTTATACATTATATATATAGATATATATATATATACCATTTATATAATATCGATACAGTGCATATACATTACACAACTATTTATACAATATTGACACATTACATATACATGCAATCATTTTTGTTGATTTTTTTTTTGCTAGTACATTTAGGTAAAAAGTATATTTTTCCTTAGTTTTGGATTTCAAATCCCTCCAACATCTTTGACTTGGTAACGGTGTTCCAATTAATCAAGTGGAGTTCACATTTATCAGAAATAGTACATACCCTAAAGAAAATTTCTTTGATATATTTCGAGTGTTTAATACGAAAGCAAAAATAGATATATAGTACATGGTGTGGTTAAAAATGCTATCAAGGGTAGAGTTTATAAGTGTAACCCGTCCCGCTATGATTAGGAAAAAAAAATTCACCCGTCTAATCGAATTTTGAAATTACCACAATGAACGGAAAATCATTATTTGTAAGATGTTTGGAATATTATTTTATTTTCTTTAGAAAAAAAGATAGACTATTTGTTGATTTCTGCATGTCATTCTTGCGCAGGTGTCATGCTAATCTTTTTTATATATGAAGGAACATAGGTCATTTGATAAATATAGGAAAATCAAGATATTTTTCTTCGACCGGACTAATTAAGTTAGTAAAGTATTTTACTATGATTCGTACGTTAAGTCGTTACTGATACACATGACCTTTCTTCTTCTTTTTTGGTGCAATGGATACTATTTTATATAATACTCAAAATTACATAGATTGGGTGCCATTAACCATGCCCCTATAGAAGTTGTTATAATCCACTCTCCATATATTGGAGGGGTTAGTGTTTACTAGTCTATTACATGTAGTTCCACAGATGCCTCCCCCTACATGTTTCATGGCGTACATTAGGGGAACTAACAAAATATAAGGTACATCAAAACGATTTCCTTTTGCACCTTCCTTGGCCAGTAGATCCGCTACTTTGTTCTGCTCCCTATAGCAGTGCATCACAGCTGGACTCCCTAACCTTCTCAGTAGTGACCTGCATTCAAAAATAATTGAATTATAGCATAAATGACGATTGTTGATCATTAGTATTATATCAGTAGAGTTAGTGGCCACTTCCTAGAGCATTAAGTTCTGTTCAATAGCGAAAGAGAGTTATTGTTTGAGAGCGATGAGCTTTACCATGGTATTGATGGTGTGGTCTTTGATTGTAGCCAATTATCCAGTCCCCATTGTTATTTTTGATGACACCCTTGTACCTTCTCTCCTGGGATTGCCTAAGGAAGAACCATCTGAGTTGAGCTTGTAATGTCCTCTACATGGAGGAATCCATTTCAACTGGACAAGCTTTTGAGGTTTCCTTGTAATGTGTAACGACTTGTTTCGTTGTTACTGAAAATATCTGTGATCAAGGTAGGTGTCTCTCATTTGTAATTAGCATTAGGATTAATTCTCTAGTATGAGAGTACATTTGGTATGTACTAAGGTCATACAATACTCCTATCACAAAATTAAGTTGAAAGTTTCCTTACCGATTTAGTTTTGGGCTAAGTTCAAACTAGAGTCAACTTCAAATAAGCATTCCTCCTAGAATATAAGGAGTTAGGGTCCCAATACCCACCAAATTAAAGATCTCTGAGTCCTCTTTTCAACGTCACTAACCGTTTGTTAATCTGCTTCCGAGTAAAACATTATGACCGTTTTACTGAAGACTATTCATGCTGGGGAAAAAAGGCCGCTGTAATGGGAATTAGGGCGCTATAGTGGTACCGCGGTAGCGGTCGATAGGCCGCTAGCAAAATGATGGGACCAGAAAGCTTAAAAATGGGTTTTATAATCCCATTCTCTCTTCTACAATTAAAAATAGACGAGGGTTGCTCCAAAAACCCTCCTAGACTGCTCCAAAGCTTGGAAGTCATGTGGAGGGGAGATTTTTTCTAAGGAAGGGAAAATCAATGGATTCCAGACTCGTTCTACATCAGGAATCATCTTCACAGAGCCAGAATGTGACGTTCAGACCTCTTTGTGCAGCTGTTTGGCATCCAGGTAGACTAGGTTTAATTAAGTAGTTGTAGACTTGTATTCCCTTGCATATTATTGTGTAGAATAACGGGAGGATTCATGCTTAGGCCTTTGGGCACGGAGTCTGGAGGAATATTGTATTGTCTTCCTGGATGATTGAAATAAGAATGAGGGTGTTAGGGTAATGTGTTTCATTCTGGACTGTTTATATTTGTTAATTGGGGTGTGATACTAAAATCTAGGAAACTAGACTATTGAGGTAGGTTCGAGGAACTGAAATTGTTGTGAGCAAATAAGTGGATTTCGGGAATAGTTCAAGTAAAGGAAATAGGATAAAAAGGGAAGGGTTGGAGTCTCAATGTTAAGGACTGTCTTCTCTGAATTGTAATTGTCTTTAAGAAAGGGTCCCATAATTGATGTAGTGGCTATAAATGTGTCTAGAAGTTAAACTGGGAATTAGTCTTCGGACAGAATTTCAAGGTTGAGGGTTATGAACCCAATTGTTGGGTAGGTAATGGTTATTGTGTTTCCAATGAAAATATGTGTTCATGTAATTGTAGCTTAGTATTATACGTGTATTTCATGCTTAGGGAATGAAATCGTGAATGTCTAACTATCTGGGTGTCAATTATGTGAAATAAACTGGGTTTGTTGCTTGTTGGTTTACAAGTGTGTTTTGTTCATTAAATATTGATCTGTTGGATTGTGTATGACATTCGGTTGGCTCGGGTACTATACCTGGTACAGGATACATAATTGGTTGGCTCGGGTACCATGTCTAGTACGGGATATTAACGGTTGACTCAGGTACCATGCCTGGTATGGGATACTAATAGTTGGCTCAGTTACCACACCTGGTACAGAATATTAATGGTTGACTCATGTACCATGCCTGGTACATGTTCTATATTAGTTGGCTCAGGTACCACGCCTAGTACGGGTTAATTATACTTGTTAATTATATTATATCGATGATTCTATGAGTGGACCGGGTTGATTTCTGAATTTATAATTATTGCATATTAGTCCATGCCGGGTAGTTACACATAAATGTGGGGTTGGTCCTGGTGTAAGCCTGAAATCATATGTTAAACACTTAGGTGTGGGTCTAGGGATCCTTGGTTGGTCCAGGTAAAATAAAAAGGGTATACTATTGTTGTTTGTTCATTGTTTAAATGGTTGTTGAACCTGTTCCATGTGGCTGATAAGTTAGAAGGAAGACTGAGAGTCTGAAAATATATATGGCTGGCTGTCATTACATGTTGATATTATCCCGGGTACTTTTGAGCAATCTGAGCACTTGTAAGCTGTAACGTAAGGGTATCTGGTCTAGTTATTGGGGAGTTGGGCTTACTTCTAGTGGTGGGGTCATAGTGATTGACATTGAATAATGGAACGGTAGTCCAGGTTTGAGCTTAGTTTATCGGGTTGGTGTGCTTAAGCGATAATGTGATTTCGTCTGTAAATCGGAGTTACATGTTAAATGGCATAGATGATGTCCTAGGGATCCTTGGGAGGTCCGGGTAGCTTGCAAGCTATGACACAGTTATATGTTGTCTGGGTACTTGAGTAGTTAGCCATGACTTATATGGTTGTCGAGTTCGGGTGTTGACTGGGGGTCTTATTGATAGTCATATGGACTTGGTTGTTTCATGTTGTCTGGTAGTATTCTACTAGTGGGGTACACTCGATTTCCCATTTTTGATAAGAGTGTCAGGCCGGCTAGCGGTGATGTCTGGGCTAGTTCAGTACAAGACTAGAGGTGTCGTGGTGTATTACTTGACGGGTCCAAAACGGGTGAGCTTGGAGGGACTAAGGTTCATAGAGATTCAGGTTTGACTGGTTTAGTGAAACAATGCTAGTATTCTGTGAGCGTCTGAATCGGCGGGATGTCAAGGGTAAGGAACCTTGGGGGGTTGAATACGCAGAAACTCACAGGTAGTCCATTATTATGGGCTAAGGTCTAAGGGTCAAGGTTGTTGACTTAGGATCTTAAGCCAGGGTGACAGACCTACTAACAGGGTTAGTTAGTAATGTAAACTACAGGATTGAACTGGTAATGTAGTCCTAGTGTTAAGTGTGACTTAAGAAGTCGTAGTGTTAAGTGTGACTTGAGAAGTCCTAGTATTAAGTGTGACTTAGGAAGTCATATTGTTATGTGTGACCATTTGGATTGACCAGGATAGAAGGGGAAATGCCTGTTAATGATGGAGGTGGCAGCGAAATGGGGTAGGGAGGCTTGGGATGGAACGTATGAGTTCTTAGTGTTAATGTCATAGAGGGTAAATGTGGATTATGAGAAACTGGATCCTTGTAACTTATTACATATTTTCTCTTGATTTCTTATATGATGGTATGCAGTGGATTCGGATAGCCCGATGATGCCTACCAGTACATATAGTTTGTACTGATACTACTCTTACTATACCTTTTTGGGTATAGTCTGGTTGCAGGATTGGTGATGTTTCATAAGTATAGGACGATGGTGATCTTCAGCAGCTTCTACTCTTTGTTTTCATGATGGGAGCTGTGTCTTCTTTTCATTACTTGTATTTCTCCTGTAATAGCTCTTGTACCTGCTTAAACTAGTTCCTAAGGAGGATTGTATTCAAGTTTAAAAAGGGATTTCTTGTATTTAAGTTGTAAGAGCTTTTCCATTATTATAAAGATTATTTTTTTCATGTTTTAATTTAAATTCCGCAATTGTCTGTTGGATCGGGTGGTAAGGGTTCTCTTATTTAAGTTCTTAGAATAGGTGCCCACATGGCCAGAGGGTTGGGTTGTGACATAATGTTTGCATTGGAGGCTAGCATGTTGAATTCCATGGCAAGTTGCAGAGTATGGTTCACAGAGATGTTGTCTTTTTTATTATTGAACTAATTGTTGTTTCTAGTTAGCCAGCCAATTTTTTTGAAAACAAAAGGGTAACAGCTCTTCCCAATTAATGTAGGTATTGAAATGTTTCTTACTAATTTTAGTCCAATTGTTTCCCCAGTTCACTCCATTAAACATTTGTGCATCCTCACCCTCCAGGTGTGGGCATTGATAGATCATATCTTGCCCGAATCTTACAGCATTGCTACATTTGAAAAAATGTGGCAAATAGTTTCTTCTGCAGCCTCACAATACTTGCATAAGGGTTTATGTTCAAGCCAATGTTATAAAGGTGGATGGAGGTGGTGAGTCTATTATGTTGCACAAGTCAAATGAAAAATTATATCTTGTTAGGCACTTTCAATCTCCAAATCCAAGAGTAGTGGTTATTGGTGATGTTTGTATGTATCTTGTCTTGGTGGTCTATGGATGAGTAGGCAGATTTGATGAAGAATTTTCCATTGCCAATAGCCCCCCAGATTAGGGTGTCCTATGCAGTGCCAGCCTTATGAATGCATACAGAGTGGATAAGATTCTTGATGGGCTCAGGCAAAGTGAAGGTGAGGGTATCCAGAAGCCACTATTGTTTCTCCTCAAAGAAATAACTTTGAGTTGGTTCTCATTATTAGTCAGAGGTCCATAATCATGATATAATAGTATGGATGCTAGGGATCCACCTACCATTGAAGAATTTCACTTGGTTTCCTTTGGTAACACTCCAAATGGCCTCCCTAGCACATATGTCTCACTGCTTAATACACTATCAGGTCCTAATAGAGTAGTGGTTACTTCTATTGTAGTGCTTATGGGAAAGAATTCTAGCCCAGATCTTGTCTTGACTGAGGAAACACCTCCAAGCAAGGCCTGGATGGATAGCTTAGTTTCTTGTTGGCTTATTGAAGCCGAAGACCTCCCAAACTTTTATCCTTGGTGATGGTCTTCCAACCAACTAGGTGGAGCTTTTTTTTTTCAATGGTGATTTCCTATATAAAGTTCCTTTGAATTTCATCGCTGCTCTTATGGATGTAGGAGGGAAGGCTGATGAATTGCATGACATGGCTAAGAATACTACAGAGAGAGGCTTTGGCTAGGGTGGTTCTACCAGCCACGTTAAGAAAACTGGTTTTCCAGCCAGCTAGCTTGGAGTGCATCCTATCCAGGATAAACTGGAAGTTACTATTCTTAGGTCTAGCATGAAAGATGGGAAAACCCAAATATTTTTCAAAGGTTGCGCTTGTTCTGATGAATAGGAAGTTGGAGCACTCTTGCTTAAGATCATCTTTGCAATTAGAGGATATGAGATGCTCTTGTTATAGGGGAAACTCTGACAAATTATTTTTTGATACTTGACATTGATTAGATGAATTTTTGGTTCACTTGGCTTGGGTAGTTGCATACTAAGTGTCAATCACGATCGTTAAACTTGGGCCATGACATTTTCACTTTGGACAAATACATATATAGATTACCCTTTTTAACTAGTGCTCTATTTTTATTTGACACTCCATCTTAACCTTATTCTATTTTAATCCTCCAACCCTATTTCTTGTATACCATTTGAACACAGAATTTCTTCTGCGACTTGTAACTTTATTCTCTATTGTTGGACCTCTAGAGTTTCGATTGGGGTAATTTTTTATGCATTTTCTTCATCTTGGAAAGGGGTAAGTTTCAAGCCTTAGATTTATAATTTTTTTGCTATTTTTATCTCGAATTTTTAGATTAATTCAAGAATAAGGATTTGAAATTAGGGGATTTTCATCCCATAATTTTCTTAAATAAAAATTTCCTAATTGAGAGTCAAATCTTGCTCTGTTTTCAACCAAATTTCGTATCTAAGTTCTTTGACCTATGGGCAACATGATTTCAACAAAAAATTTCAGTTTTGTGATTTTTTTTTAGCGTTGATTTTTGACCCAAAGGTTACCCAACCCTTTATGTAGAAATATGGGTATCAAAGAAACTAGTATTCATGTGAAGAACTTGTTTTCGATAGATTGGGAATGTTCTGAAGTCATTCAAAAGGGGAAGGCTACTATGTGACCGTTAATGACTTGTAATTCAACTTTGAGGTAGTCTATGACTTACTCTTCTTCATATTTAGTTTAGGTGTAAACTTCTCTTATAGAGCATGCTATGGACTTGGCAAAATATTGAGTTAGAGTAATTATTGAGATAATCAATATATATTATGATGTCGTGTAGGGATTTATGCCGATGATTGGATTGAGACATGAAAAGATTGATACGTGTTTTGCATTTTTGAATTGTTCCATGCATTATTTTTACATATAAGGATTTAGAATTATTGTGATGGAATTGGTATGGAAAGTAAGAGAAATTGACACGAAAGAATGGCATATGGGAAAGATTGATAGAATTGTCGATGTTGAGATTTTTAGCCTATGATTATGAGCTGAGCATAGTGTTGTTTTGATATAACTGTTGCATTCAAATTTCTTTATATGATTTGTGATTATGCATACTCAATTCATGAACTTATGAACTTGGTTGTTTCTCGTAATTGATGTTTAAAAGAGTTGCATATGGATTTTATTGGTTTATAACACTGTGAAAAAAGATTCAACTTGATTTACTACTTCAAAACATCGTGGAGAAAATCTAGCTTGCTGTGGACAAAATCCAGTTACATAAGTCCGTGGATAAAATTTGAATGGATATATGGACCTCGTGAGTTTTTCATGGGTCGTACTTCACAGCATGCCACTATAAAGAGAGTGTATATCGATAAGGTCATTTTATTTTTATTCCATTGCATTGCATTGCATTACATCATACATTTAATTCTCAAGTTATATTGTTGCCATTGTGATATTATTAAGTTATTGTGGCCTTTCTGTGTGCAAGGTTACTTTTCTTAGCATTTTTTTTATTCTATATAGTAGTTACTTGAGCTCAATCGGCCTATGATGCCTACTAAGTACTAGTGGTTTGTACTCACTCTACTCTTTTACATTCTTCTAATGCAGATTCCAGTACGAGTTGTCAGCGCGGTCCTTGATCGTGTGGACTTGCTGATTCGAAGTTGTGGTGAACTCCTATTTTTAGAGATTTTTCCAGTTTTCTCTATATTTTATTGTTGTCTTACTTACTTCTTGGTCAATTTTGTGTTATGGTTTGACATTTTGTCTAGAGATCTCTCTTGTATTTGTGACAGTTGACTCTTGGGAGATTTGTGTATGTATTACTTTCTTTTGTGGATGTTTGGAGTTCACTTTGAGTTATCCGTATTCATCCTCTATCTTTCCGCTTTTATTTATGTCACTTATGATTATTGAGTCTTGGTACTTACCATGGCCGGATTTGGGTATAAGCGCCTTCACAATCCTAGATTTTTGGATCGTGATAGGTCATGTCCCCATAAGCTGCAGGTGTGTCATGTCTTGTCTAATCCCCTCTCCCAATACTTATTCGGCCTACCTCTACCTCTCCTAATATTCATTATAGTCAATCTCTCAAGCCTCATCACTAGAGTTTTGTGCATCTCCTCTTCACATGCTCGAACAATCTCAATTTCGCCCTCTTATCTTGACCGCGACGGAGATCACTCTCATATTTTTTCGGATATCTTCTTTGTAATCATATCTCTCCTAATATGCCCACACATCCACCTCAACATCCTCATTTTTGCTACTTTCATTTCTTGGACGTGCTAGTTCTTGACCAGCCAACACCTCGCCCCACACAATATAGCTGGTATGGCCACCACTTTATGGAACATACCTCTAAGGCTTCGTGACACATTCTTATTGCACAAGACATCATATGCAAGCCTTCATTTCATCGCCTTATTCCAATACGATGTGTAACATTATCGTCAATCTCCTAGTTCATCGGATTCTCGATCCCAGATACTTGAAACTTTCTCTCTTGGAGATGATTGGTATACTAATTCTCACTTCCACATCTGCCACATGAGTAACATTGCTGAACTTGCACTCTAAGTATTTTGTCTTAGTCTTGATCAACCTAAACCCTTTAGACTCCAGAGTCTGTCTTCAAACCTCCTCTAACCTATTATTAACTTCACTTCATATTTCATCAATCAAAACTATGTCATCTGCAAATAGCATACACGTACCTCTCCTTAATTACTAGGTAGTACATACATATAAATGCTGTCAAGTTTTATCCTGAAAAATATACTTTTTTTTAACTTGAAGATGAAGCCAACTTTTAGAATTTATCCTTTCAACATGCATGTGGAGTCAATACATTGGTCATTTAGGAATTTGGATTTTTCACTTTTATCACTTTGCATTAATTATAAATTATTTCTTATGATGAGCCATGTGTAATCAAACTTTAGCTTCACCTTGAAGGGGAATAATTGAAATGTTGTGCATCTTTTGACTTCTACGTGGTCCAATTAAACTACTCTCTTCGTTTTTATTTATGTGATATATTTGATTTGGCATAAAGTTTGAAAAACATGACCATTTTTAAAATTTATGATTTAATGCAAACCTTAGACATTTGTGTAATTATAACTTATTTCATTAAGAATAAAAATAAAATTCTAAAATTAAATTATTTTTAATTATAAAAAAATGACAATTTTTTGGACAGATTAAAAAAAAATATGTCACATAAATCAAAATATTGAAAGTAGTATTTAGATCACTGTACACATGAATGAATCAGTACTAGTTGATGATATATTCCAACCTGCAATATATTCTCATATGAAATTATAACAACTTTAAGGTCTTGTGGAATTGACAATACGAAAAGACACCTCTACAAGTAGGAACAAGAAAAAAGTAATTCGAAGTTCATAGTATCTATTGATCAATTATTATCTTATATATGATGGTCATAGAGACAGGTTCAATATTTAAATTTAATTGGTTCAAGACTTTTGGGATAATGTTCTAAAATTTCACTCGTGAAATTTAAATCTTCATGATAGTGGCTATATTTTAATTACAGAGAAGTAACTCTTCCTTCCACCGCAAATTAGTAGAAAATTTGTGTTATAGAATATGATTTTTTTATTCATTTTTCACCGAACTAGTTCACTAGAAATTTAAAAATGCATAGTGGGAAATAGATTCTCACTGAAATAGTGAAAAACTTCCTAATTTTTTCATATAAAAACATTAGTATTTTTTCTCACCTGTTCAATTTAAATATTTGTGGGAATAGTTACTGAATATTTTTTAGCGGAAAATTTCAGTGACAAATAGTAATTTTTTAGTAGTGATTTATAACACATATACGCATACTTTACTCTTATTTTGTGAAAATAAAGAGACTGTTATCTTCTCGCAGGATTTCATTGGGTATGTTCGTAGTAGTACCTATATAGGTTTGCATGTAATTGGAGACCAGTCTAACAGTTAATATACAGTACTTCTTAGTTCAAGTACTCCTATTATGAAACATTGACTCAAATTTTGCAGATGATTAATTAGAGTCACAATCTTCACTTTATACTAGTCTCACTCAATATCATATTTTCCTTCCACATTATATAACTAGATGTTGACATAGATTTTTACGTATATACATATAGTTACTTAAGTTTTCTACACTCAAGTCTCTAAGAAATAAAATACAATGTAAAAAGCATCTCACAATTCTCTTATCCGAATACATATCTTAAAAGAATCACAATAAAGTTGATGAGGCAAATTCCCTTTTTAGATATTTAGAACTTTTCTAGAGAAAAATGATAAAAATAGTCCCTTATACTTTGAGGGTAGATTTAAAATAGTCCCTTAAGTATGCATTAAACACTTTTGATCCTTTAAATTTGAAAAAAAAAAAATTAACACTTTTAATTTATGTCAAATATTTATCGAACTATATCTGGAACTCACATTTAAAGGTATAATTTTCGTGGTTTATGCTAGTTGATTTATTTTTAAAGTCTGATGTAATTTTTATGAGGTGTAATTTTTGCTATTTTTAAAAAAATATCTTTTTCGTGTTGCATATATAAGGATTTGATGAGACTTTTTTGGTGTTTATGGTTAAGTTAAATCTTTTTTCCCCAATGTTTCCCTCAAGTCTAACGAACATAATTATTAAATATGTGATGGGACTAAAAGTGTCAATCTTTTGGTAAACTTGAGGGACTGAAACTGATTACTGCATACTTAAAGGACTACTTCGAATCTATCCTTAAACATAAGGGACCTTTTTATCATTTTCTGAACTTCTCTATATTTACTCTTTTCTTCTTTTGTGTCTCCTTTTCTTAAATGCCTATATAAAGGGTCTCTAATCATTTTATCTATACAACAATACAAAGCAACTAAAGTTATCTGCACTTCCTTCAACTTCTACAATATATGGCACCTCAAGTAGAATTTGTGAAGATTTTAAGTAGAGATCTTGGACTTTCCTTTTTGGAAGGTAGAAAGAAAAGAACTTCTTCTTCTTCTCCTCCTTCTAGTCCACAAAGGATTAATTCAATTGAAGAAATACCAAAACAAACTTGTGTTTACAGATATTATCAACACTCTGATATTGTTCAAATCAATCCTGTTTCTGCTACTGAGGAAAGAGTCTTCACCAGCAATAATTATCAAGTCCAATTTCCTGAGAGGAAATCAATTGCCTTGGCTTATTAATATTTTAGGTTTTATATATGTCTAACTTGATATAGTGTGTACTGTACTAATTAGGTCTTAAATTAACTGAGCTTTTTAGTCAGGTTTTTGTGTACTTTTTATGTAGTTTCTATGTTTTGGTTTCTCGGAGAAAAAGACTTTGGTCGATGTGATTTTAGCTCATGTATATGTGATGCCCACTTATCTGCAATGCTATTTCCTCGAACTTTTCAAAAATATTATCAAACACATGTCGAATTTTTTAAGTGCATTTTTGAATAATTCGATACGAGCTCAATAATATTTTTGGAGAGTGCGAACAACATAGATCGCAACTAATTAGCAATAGTGTCACTTTGGTAAATTATCAATTTCTGCTATAAAAGTTTGAACGTGAAAGTTTGTCTTTAATTAATTTCTATACCAAGATAAAGTTATGAGATAATTATTTGTTACAATTCTTTGGTTGAAAAATTGAGATTATATCACTAATAAGAGTCCTAACGAAAATTAAACATTTGTATCATCATTGTATATCTTTTTCTCAGTTATTTTTTTCTTACACTAAAACTGAATAAATTCTTTATAGAAGCAAAACCTTTATTAAATCCAAAATTCCAATTCAACAAATTTGTCACAAATCGTGGAGATGGCTTATTTTGAGAAGATTTTACCACTCTCTAAATTGGATGGCATGTGAATGACACTTGATCTGAACTATCTGTCGAGTAAACCCTCAAACTTTTATTTGAGTTACTTTTATCATTGAATTTGATATTATAATAATTAATAACATTAACTGTAATATTTGAATATGTAGTAGATCAATTATTTGGTAATTGTGTTACGCAACTCTACCGTAGCCAAATTATAATTGTAATTCACTGGACTAATAGTTTATTTGATCAAGCTTCTAAAATTAACTTATTTTGAAAAATATCTTTTTTTTAAATAAAAGGTACTTTTGGTGAAAAATAATTTGTGTTTGATCAATAAATTTAAGAAATACTTTTGAGCATCAATTAGTGTTTGACCAACCTTTTTAAAGTGCTTTCAAATGTATTTTTCTCAAAAGATTTTTAAAAAAAAAAGTGCTTTAAAAACAAATTCTGCTACTCTCCACAAGCACTTATTTTCTTCCAAAAACTTGAAAAAACACCTTTTTTTTTTGAATAAACACTTTTTAGAAAAAATAAGTTCCTTCAGAAAACTAATCTTGACCTAATAAGCTATAAGTCACAAGACATCTTAGAAATACTCAACACTAAATATAAACCCTTTGGGTGATTGTTACAGCTTATTGTATTGTTATTTTAAATACAATATTTACTTTGGTTGTTAGTTAAATTTTATTATATCGTATTGCTTATTCATCGTTATGAATTGACCAAAGAACTCATTTTATATAACAACTAAATTGGTGTGGTCGCATCACTATCTTATTTTTCTTTTTCATTTTGCCTTTGCTTATTACATAATATTCATCACTTTCTTATGAAATTCTTTTAATTTTTTCCAGATTTTTTTTCACTTTTATTTGAAAATCATCATTTGGTCACGAAAATTTCAAATACAACTTGAAGTTGTATTTGAAAAACAGCCAAAAACCCTGTTCACCTTTTTTTTATTTAAAAAATTTAGATTTTTATTTCATAAAATGACCCCATTTAAATTATATATCATGTATAAATCATATTTTATGTTTTTTTAAAAATATATTTAAATTTTAAATATTCATTACAAAAACTATAGTCAAACACAACTTCAATTTTGAAAATTCTAAATAAAATGATTTTTTTAATTTTCATGGTCAAATGCCCACATAATAATAATATAATATTTTTAAATCAAAAACCAAAATTAACTAATCGAAATTTTCAATACAACCGTCCAGGGTACAAATAACAATGGTAGTAGCAGGAATTCCTTTCAAATCTTTTGTTGCTCCATTTCAAAAGGACGCGATCCGCGTCATCTCTCCAAACCAAATCACTACCGTCCATTTAAATCCCACTGTCCAATCGTCGCGCGCCGAAACTTTTACTAAAATTTCAAATTTCCATCCCTTCACAAAGCTCTAAGAACTTCTCCCTCAAAATTCCTCTTAACCTATATATACACTTCCCCCTCAAAGCCAAATTCACCATTATCACAACACATTCAGCTATTTTCTCTCTCTAGACTAGAAGATCTGCACCAATGGCAAGAACAAAGCAAACAGCGAGAAAATCCACCGGAGGAAAGGCGCCAAGGAAGCAATTGGCCACTAAAGCTGCAAGGAAATCAGCACCGGCCACCGGAGGAGTGAAGAAGCCTCACCGTTTCCGTCCTGGAACAGTGGCTCTTCGTGAGATCCGTAAGTACCAGAAGAGCACTGAGCTTTTGATCAGAAAGCTACCCTTTCAAAGACTTGTAAGAGAAATAGCACAGGATTTTAAGACGGATCTGAGATTCCAGAGCAGTGCTGTGGCTGCACTTCAAGAGGCGGCTGAGGCTTACTTGGTGGGTCTCTTTGAGGATACTAATTTGTGCGCAATTCATGCTAAAAGGGTTACGATTATGCCTAAGGATATTCAGTTGGCTAGGCGTATTAGGGGTGAAAGAGCTTAATTTTTTTGTTCTGTTTTCTGGGTTAGTCTTGTAGTGTTCATGGTGAAATTGATGTGTAGTGGCCAGTGGGTTTAGTTGTTTTTGCTTGAAATGTAATGAAGATTTCGGAAATGAAAATCAAAGTTCCTCTAACTCTTGTTTTAATGAAAACAACATTTGGAAAGGTTGTATTGTTTTTTGTCGTTAAAATCTATATAAAAAAGTAAAGTATGTGATAGAGGTGTAGAGCTACTATAAAAATGTATGTTAAATGGGAATGGAATTGTATTGCCTAATGCCGAATTGTTGCATAGTGCTATGTTAAAATTTCCAAAGAAAATATGTTATTTGCTATGTCCAAATGGTGTAAAACAATCCTCATATTAACAGTTAGGTCTACGGTGAAGGAGAAACAAGTAACATAAAAGGATTACAAACACTACACTTAATAGCTGATGTGATGACACAATTGACCAAACATTTCTAATAGAATACCGTCGAAAAATTTAATTTAGACAAGAACACTGCCAGAGCAAAACTAAGGCAGCAAGATGGCCAATAATCTGAGAATTTGCATGCATCTGGATTGAGCTTTATAACACTAGTGGAAATGTCAATTTGTATAGCTTATTTGGTGCTTGCAAAAGCCAATATTGTCAGTTGCATTGCAGTATGATAAAGTTGCTCAAAGTAGAAGTCCTTCAATTCAAATATAAAGCTAAATGCTCTCTCATCTTCAAATTTTTGAGAATAGGTGCCTGCATTTCTATATCTTGATGAATTTTACATTGTTCAATGCCCATATCAGCAAAAAGATTGTATTATTCCTGTACTAGTGAAAATATGAAGACCTAGAAAATACATACCAAGTGTTTAACATGAGCAATCGGTACAGAAAAACAACAACATGCATTTCAGCTATTAAACACTATCTCACCCAGAGAGCCATATCCAGGTGTGTATACATATCGTAAATAGTCCATTGGTCATGTTGAAAATTTTGAACTATTCTTTCATGCAGTAAGGAATAAAAAGGAGTACCCTTTCACACAAAGAGAGACAAACTGATGCGCCAGGATACAACAACAACAATAACATACCCAGTATGCGCCAGGATATGCAGGTAAAAACTATTGGCAACCGCTGCTGGAAGTTGCTAACTTTTGCTGTGTCACGTCCTCAACAAACTTGGTACCACGGGATCAACGTCCGTCTTTGCCTCCACAGGACAAGAAAAAAAAATGAAATCAGGCTCTAGTGTTCCACATAAACAAGTTCTCTGAGAAAAATATCCACTTACTCTCCTGGTACATATACAATTATGCACATACATCAGTAGATACCAGATACATTGAAGAACAAAGATATGAATTGCAGTGGAACAAAGGCAAAGTGTAGAAAATCAAAGAACTTAGAAACACTAATGTTACCTAATCTCTTTACCTTGTGCGGAAAGGCCAGTATTTACTGATTGGTGAAGGACTCGGGTGAAGGATAGAGAGAAGCAGGGAGAAAGGGGTTAATGTTGCAAGATATTGACATGCCTTCCTCTTTCCTTTTCCCTGTTTGATTTCTCTTCATAGTCACTTGGTATTTTATGGTATTAAGAAGAGAAAACAATCATTAATGCAAAAGGCACATTAGCCTTGCTGACTGGTAAGATAGCTTCTTCTTTTTTTTTCACATGTGATAATCATGGATTTTGAACCAAAGGCTGTGGTGCGACCAAACTTTTGCATTACAAATGCTCTACAGAAAATGTATGAATTGTCTTCAGAAATACCACATGAAAATAAACAGTAACAGCAATAATAAATTGTTTAAAAACTTGTGCACTACCCAGCAAAGTGAATGCTGAAACATTTAAGCCTTCAGGCGTCCATAGAATTTCTGCTTCTCTTGGGTGGTCTGGAAGCGACCATGGCCAAACTTTGAGGATGTGTCGATGAACTTCAGGTTAATCTCCTCAACAGCAACACGAGAGGTCTGGTTGAGCAGGGATTGACGAAGGGTTACAACCCTCTTCTTAGCACCAACATAGCATCCCTTGATCAACAGGTAATCTTCCTTCACCACACCATAATGGCGAAATCCACCAATAGGAGTAGTGTCTTTCTCGGTCCTGTCAAATCAGTTAGGGCAGCGTGGGACTCTTGTACGACCTTGCCAAGCTTGTAAACCTTCTAGTTCATCTCAGTACGGTGATGGTATCCATTTTGACCAGCACGGACCACTGTGTATGAAACTCTAGCAGGATGCCAGGCACCAATACAAGCAACCTTGAGTAGACCCCTGTGGGTTTTACGAGGAAGACGTGTCACACCCCAATGAGTTACAACACATTCATAACCCTTACCCTTGGTGACACCAATGATGTCAATCATCTCATCCTTCTGGAAAATAGCATCAACTGGAACCTGCTTCTCAAAGAAACCATAAGCGAAGTCAACCTTCTGAGCAATTGTCTCACCATTCACCTGGATCTCCATCACAAGGGCTTTCTTCTGTTTCAGACCCTTCATCTTCCTTATCTGAGTGTGAGCCAACACATGGATGACACAAGAATACTTCTTCAATATCTCCGGCTGTGCCTGGATATCCTTTTTCCCTTCACCAGTTTCAATTTCTTGGAGTATTTCAGGAAGGCTTTCTTCTTGGACTTGCACCAGTTCTTGTAGAACCTCCTCTTAATGTCTTCACTGAGATGTTGAGCCCAGACTGTTCAGGCAACAAAGACCACGAGGTGTCTTCCCATACCCGACAACACCAACGATCACCATTGGAGATGTTTCAATGATGGTAACAGCTTCAGATGTCTCTTTCTTGTGGTGTTTGGATCCAGGCTTTTCAACTTCTCTGACAATGTGAGTCATTCAAGCGTTGTACCCCAGGAAGGCAGTTAGCTTGCAAGGCTTGCTTGGGTCATCCTTTGGGATTGCCTTCACCTTTCCCCTGTGTCTGGCAGCACGCTTCCTAGGGAGAAATCCCAAAGAACCATGTCTTGGATGCTCGAACTTCCCGTGGGACATTTTTCTCCTCCTTCAAACTGCAAGGAACGGCTACTGAGAAACTAGTTGCAATACACAAAAATACTTAATTTTGCTCCATACAGCAACAGAGCAACTGGTTGTCTCATTGTTCAAACGACTGTAGCAAGAATTTCCGCGCCATATGCTGTTATAACTATCAGGTAATTTTACAGAAGACAAATGAAAAAAACATTTTTTTATCACAGCCACCCGCTGACGAGGTAGAAGAGAAAACTAACAAAGTAACAAACAGTTCCCATGAGTTCAGCAAATCCAATTGAAAATATCTAGCCTTCGTTTCTGGTTGCCCCTAATAGATTGACCTGTTTCTATAAATGCTTTAGAAACAAAGGTAGAGAGATTATTCACCGAGTTTCAAAGCTGAAGCATCACATTTTTCAGTCATAATTTTTTTTGACATAAACCAGTATATTCTTTACCTCTACTTAACCAAATCTACCTTAGTTTCCTTCCCATTTAACATAATCTAGTATTTTCTGTCTTAGCACAATAATTAGATTACGCAAAATGGGACTTAAGCTACATTCTAGGTCCTAAGATGCTGAGGGTGAAGAAATACAATGATTTTATTCAAACTTAGGAGATCTGATATGACCAACTGATAAGAATCGGGTGACTTGAATAAACAAGAAAATAATGCGGAAGCGAAAATACTAGGATTAAAGACAAGAAATTAAAAGATATGTGAAATTTGAGAATAAAATCCCTAAATTTCAAGATTAGTGCTAAGAACCCTAATTGATCTTAGTATTCATAAATTAGCGGATTAAGACTAATTATGATACTAACAGAGTCAATTCAAGAACTTAGATCAAAAGTGATCTAGACCCCTATTTCGAAGAAATTAGAGACAACAATTAGTATAAGACTAATCACCTTCTTTAATTTACTTTAATAGAAGCCAAAGATATCAAGTTAAGAATTAATCTTACCTCTTAAAGAATCGTTAGATAAACCCATAGTCACCACACACAAAGGTGTAAAGAAGAGAAATCTCTCAAATAATATTAATCATAATGTTCTTAATGAAAATAATAAAATTCATCCCTATATATAGGGAGAAACCTATCCCAAATAGCATGGGATTCGAATTCTACTTTTATGGAAATAAATAGTAAAACCTAACTAGGAAACTTTTAAACTAGGAAAACTAGTAAAAAATACTTCCAAAAACTAGCAAACAAATATAAGGAAAAGTTTCCAATTATAGAACCAAACAACTCAACTTATGGGCGTGTCTTTTCAGCCCAAATTTGGGCGTGAGAAGCAGCTCCAGAACAGCCACTTTTGGGCTTTAATCTGCTGCCACGTGGGTGTGCATGGCAGCCCATTTATGGGCAGAATTTCAGCCTCTTCGTTGGCTTGGTTTTTTTGCTCTTTGGGCTTCATGTGAGCCTCATCTTCCTTCTTTTGGGCTTGGATTTGAACCATGAACTACGTAGCGTTTATCCCATTCTTCTCTACAATTCTGGGGCTCATTCTTGGGCTTTTCTTCCACGATAAATATCTTCTGGAACTCTCACTAAAACCCATCAACTTTAATGGAGGTATGCCACTGTGGATGCTATTACCAACTGTACTTGAAGACATTGTGGAGATTCCCCCCTCGAATTCTTTCACCAGCTTCTTCAACAAGTTGAAGCAAAATCGGCACAATTCTACTCACACATGAAATCCACACCAATGTCTTTAACCATCGAAGCTTCCTTTATCTCAAGTTGTGGTATCTACTCTCCAATATCAACTAGGAAGTTGCAAAGAACGGAACTCTCAACAGGAATTCAGTATTCGTTTAATCTTCAAGGATCCAATTTTATTGGAAAACAAAAGCATTGCAACTTAGCACGCGATGTTTTCCACTTAAATAATATGTTTTGAACAAATACCGAGATAAACATACAGCTTAAGCAATCCAACTGCAACATGTTTGCCTTAGATGTGCCCTTATTTCAAACTTGATAATCAGCAAATGCAACATGTTTGCTTTTGTAATCATCGCCTATTCATACAGAATGTTAACCTGATCAGTAAATGAACAATGCCAACTTATACAAAAGTTAGTCACATAAATGTATCAGTGTGTCAACATTATTGCTTATCAAATTATAACACTGATTTATCTTTCAAAATGACATCGCTGTACCCAAATATTCTTACAAAACAAGCGATCAACTGCTCCTGTATCACTACTTCAGCAGGAAGCTCTACATCTGCCTCTTTCTTCAAAGATGTAACATCTTTATCTGCAATCCCACAAGGCACAATATGCTTAAAGTAGTTTAAATCAGGATCCATGTTGAATGCTAATCCATGAGACGTGATCCCAGATGAAATTCTAACTCCAATTGCACCAATCTTTCTGTCCTCAACCCAAACCCCAGTTTCACATCTTCGTCCAACCTGTGCTTTCACACCATACATAGATGCCAATTCAATCATAGTTAGCTCAAGCTTCTCCACATACTTTCTAGCCCCCAAACCAATATCTCTCAATGAAACAATGGGATACAAGATCGCTTGGTGAGGACCATGAAAAGTAATGTCACCTCCTCTTTGTGTATAGTGAAGTTCTGCCCCAATGGCTTTAAGCTCTGAATCAGGAATGAGTAGATTATGAACTGTTTCCCTTTTGCCAACTGTATATGTCGGTGGATGTTGTAGAGATAATAGGGTATCAGTAATTCTAAGGGCTTTTCTATCCGATGCCAACTTCTCTTGCAGCTTCAGCGCCTCCAGGTAATTGACAGTGCCCATCTTCCAAACTTCAAGACTACGCCTCATTTGCCTGAAAATCACAGAACAATCAATCATTTGTGTAAAGTGAAAGATGCCGAACCTGCAAAATTAGGAAGTCCCTGTTTGCTATGGAGCAGAAATATGATTCTAAGTTAGCATGACAATGGTAAAGCATATCAGTGATAGAAGTGCTAAAGCTCAAGACTGTTAGACAACAAAATGCCAAGCATAAGAAGCACAATATCAGTGCTGCGCTTCTATTCTGGTGGCCGGAGCAGTTTCTCAGGTCACAAACTTTTCCCAAATGTTATACTTTACATTTTTCAAAATAAAGACAAAGATATGTGTTACTAGGAAATAGGTGAACTATGGAAGTGAGTGGATACTATAAGCAGTTCATGTAAGATGCAATAAGCAAACTCGATGACATCTCTTTCTCCTTCTTTGTTCCTCGAGAACTAGAAAAACCAAGCTTTTTAAGTCTCATAAACTCTTATCAACAAAAGGATAAGTTTGAAAAACAAATTGAGCAAAAGATCTAAGTAGAGCTTCTTGGAGAAATTTCAGCAGAACAGTACATATTTACGCCAAGATGCTTGATGATGAAAAAATTTAATTCCTTTGGAAGGCAGAATTTCTTTTCTAAAAATGACCCCATTTCAAAATTGATACTATTTTCTACAATGTCAATGAGAGTAATTCATGCACCAGCTAGCCCCGCTGATCACTTATCCATCTCTTTGAACCCATCGTAACCATCACGTCGGGAATAAGGTGAAATATATGGAGTTCGCATAAAATTAATAAACCTTTCCATGACCCAGGTTGGAGGAAGGATCATAACAAAACAAGGCTTTGACCTTCCTTTCTAGTCATTTCTTCTATCGCAACAACAGCTACATTACGGTAACAGAGCAGGAGCTCAATCTTAATTGAACTTTCACCTCTCAGTGAGGTAAATCCAAACCATTTGGATAATGCTTGGATTCAAGTCTGAGCAAATAATTATCAGGAAATCTAAATTCCTCAAGTCTCATAATTCATGGCTCATCATCAATAATCGTGCTAGTTTACTGCATATACCGGTTCTTGCATACCTAAAGAAGATTTTTCCTCATCAACCAAAAGCATAACAGTTCTAGTTAGCCAATAATGGTGCTCATCATTCTCGACAAAGACTCTCACCAAGGATACCTTTTAAGCCAATGTAGAGATTTGTTTTGAAGATCAAGGGTCTAGACCTTCTTCTGGAGGAATTTTGATGACACAAACCTGGTTAGGACATTGCGCAAAAATGTTCTTAATCTGATTATTCAATGTAACGCCGAATCAAGATCTGGGTTGTCTTTTTTCCTTCTATTTTTGGATAACGTTATCAATTTCATCATTTAGTTTACAGCAAAAAGGAGCATCCCTTTTCCAAAATACAGCCCTCTAGGCTAAAAATTAAGGTAACTGACAAATCAAGATCTATTTTTTTCTTCATTGACCTTAGAGAACATTGTCTCTGAGTATCAACATCAAACAGAAAAACTTACACACTTAAAGTTCTTATTTGTTAGTCCTCTCACATAAATCCCAGTTGTCATTTGCTAGTAACCACTAAGATATTAGACCAAGAAAAACTGGTAGTACTCCCTCTGTCCATTTTTACTTGTCCACTATTGACTTGGCACACCCCTTAAAGAACTGTAAATAGAATAACAATTTTACTATCACCCTAGGAAATGACTATAGTTAATAATAAGGGTAAATCTAAGAACTAAAAGTGATAATTATTTCTTGATTTTCTAAACTGGACAAGTGAAAATGGACACCTATTTTTTTAGTATAGTGGACAAAGGGAGTAGTTCCCTTGAAAGCATATGAGTCAATTTGTGGTTGTTAGATATACATCCTTCTAATGGAGTTACAATTCTAAATCTGAATGAGAGAAGAGTAATAAGCCAATCATTTTCAAGGAAGAAAAGCAACTTGGGGAACATATATAAAGATGAATCAGCTAGAGAGAGAGAGAGAGAACCTGTAATAGATAATGCAAGACACTGGAGCTGAATTCTTCAATTTACTGCAAAAGCCTATTTTCAGTTAATTCTCTTTGCTCACCGACCCCTCTGTCTCTCAAAGTTTTTAATGTCTTTAGCGGAGAAAATGAGAAGTCCAAAATACTCCTCTTGTTCACTTCAATTTTGATATCCACAGAGCTAAATGGAACCAAATCACTACCGTCCATTTAAATCCCACTGTCCAATCGTCGCGCGCCGAAACTTTTACTAAAATTTCAAATTTCCATCCCTTCACAAAGCTCTAAGAACTTCTCCCTCAAAATTCCTCTTAACCTATATATACACTTCCCCCTCAAAGCCAAATTCACCATTATCACAACACATTCAGCTATTTTCTCTCTCTAGACTAGAAGATCTGCACCAATGGCAAGAACAAAGCAAACAGCGAGAAAATCCACCGGAGGAAAGGCGCCAAGGAAGCAATTGGCCACTAAAGCTGCAAGGAAATCAGCACCGGCCACCGGAGGAGTGAAGAAGCCTCACCGTTTCCGTCCTGGAACAGTGGCTCTTCGTGAGATCCGTAAGTACCAGAAGAGCACTGAGCTTTTGATCAGAAAGCTACCCTTTCAAAGACTTGTAAGAGAAATAGCACAGGATTTTAAGACGGATCTGAGATTCCAGAGCAGTGCTGTGGCTGCACTTCAAGAGGCGGCTGAGGCTTACTTGGTGGGTCTCTTTGAGGATACTAATTTGTGCGCAATTCATGCTAAAAGGTTTACGATTATGCCTAAGGATATTCAGTTGGCTAGGCGTATTAGGGGTGAAAGAGCTTAATTTTGCTCTTGGGTTAATTAGTCTTGTAATGTTCATGGTGAAAGTTACGTAGGTGGGTGGGTTTAGCTTATTAGGGGTGAGAGTTCCGTTCTTTGCAACTTCCTAGTTGATATTGGAGAGTAGATACCACCAAGAATGGATCTTTTTCCCATTTTACATCCTTCTAATGGAGTTACAATTCTAAATCTGAATGAGAGAAGAGTAATAAGCCAATCATTTTCAAGGAAGAAAAGCAACTTGGGGAACATATATAAAGATGAATCAAGCTAGAGAGAGAGAGAGAGAGAACCTGTAATAGAGAATGCAAGACACTGGAGCTGAATTCTTCAATTTACTGCAAAAGCCTATTTTCAGTTAATTCTCTTTGCTCACCGACCCCTCTGCCTCTCAAAGTTTTTAATGTCTTTAGCGGAGAAAATGAGAAGTCCAAAATACTCCTCTTGTTCACTTCAATTTTGATATCCACAGAGCTAAATGGAATTAAATTAATTTAATATTTTAAATTTAGATATTAAAATATCATACAAAAAATATTATAAGTTGTAATCCTTCTCATATTAATATAATACAAAACTACATCTTAAAATATTAATCAAAATCCATACAGTTTGACTCTCGAAAAATAAAACATCATAAGTAACAATGAACGAAAATAGTATTCTTATTTGATTGTTTGGTGGAGATAAGAAATAATAATACTGGAATAAAATGCAGGACTATATCTATATGCACTTCTCTGTCTCTAATTGTTATATGGGTTTTTGTGTTTGATTATAAGTGTTAAATAATCTTGAGATTATTTATCTAACCATTTATACTAGAATGATGGAATGACTAATTTCATGAAATACCCCAATTCATTCATGAGATAACTTTATCGTTTCCATCTTGGACCCCTTTATGTTCGCGGGAGTGTAGCGTTAAAATGATCGATTATATATAACTTATACTCTCTCTGTTCTAAAATACTTGTCACAAATGTGACATATGCATCTATGAAAATGTGACACATGTGTCTTATATGATATAATACACGTGGGATATCATGTAGGATGTCACGTAGATGCATGTGTAACTTTACACAAGTTTAAGTGTCTATTTGTGCACATTCAAGGTTAGAGCCTTAGAGGACATAAATGTAAATTGAAGCCGAGTTAAAACGATAATGTTTATGTACTCCTTCCGTCCATCTTTACTTGTCCACTTTCCTATTGACACAAGAATTAAGAAGCAATAAATGATAGGGACAATTTTACCATATTACCTTTTGAATATAATAAATTTAATGCTTTGAGAAATGCATTGGATAATGAATCGTATTTAATGCTAAGGATAAAATGGATAGAAATAAGTAAATTATTCATTGATTTATAAACTGGACAATTATTGTTGATCCTAAAATAGAAAATTGGACAAGTAAAGATGTACGGGGAGTATTACATCCAATATTGAAAGAAGCACTTTCTCATATGCAATTGAGAGTCTACGAAAATATTCTTTCCATCAAATACATTTTGGAAAGATGACTGTGAGAGAAGAGAGGAGAGTAGCCAGTATCACAATGGAACAGAATAAGCATAAGAACAAAAAGATTACATTATCTTCTGCTAACCACTGGTACCATAGCTCCCCCTTTTCTCTCCACGTGTCATACGAAACTTCCATTGACATCAGATATCCCCCATTCATTTTCCCAGGTTACCCTTTTTATCTAAAAAATTATTTATTGGGTGTCAACATCGAATTGCGTGCCACCCAATTTGAAATAATATATACAATTGTACACTGCTTTGTTTGCTGGAGAGTTGAGGGGAAGAAAGCAGAGCAGCAATGGATCACGCAGCGGATGCCCATCGAACTGATTTGATGACCATAACAAGGTTCGTGTTGAATGAGCAGAGTAAATACCCTGAATCTCGCGGTGACTTCACTATTTTGCTCAGTCATATTGTTCTTGGCTGCAAATTTGTCTGTACTGCTGTTAACAAGGTCAGTTTTGATCGGATAGAGATCGATCATTCTTCACATATCATTCACTGTGTTTGGCCATTTTACATCTTTTACTTGGATTGCCTCTTATTACAATTTGCTTAATCGAATTGTTATTAGCTAGAAAATTGAGTCATTGTTCAATTTCCTCATCCAATCATCTCTATGTATATATATGTATGCACTTCTCTGTCTCTAATTGTTATATGGGTTTTTCAGTTTTATTATAATCTTGATTCTTGTGTATGATTGTTTACCCGTAAAAACGATACAATTGAATTTATCAAGGTGGTTTAAGGGCACGTGAGTTAGATTGATCTTGTACTGAGATGATATTGAAATAAATCACAGCAAAGGAAAGACAAATGAGTATAATAACGACAAAGTAAATGAGCTATGTATCAATCCTGAAAATCAGGGCTTGCTGGCCTAAGAAGTACAGTGTATCCGGATTGCTTGATAACCAACTAACAAGGAGCTTTAAGCTTTGTAGATTAATGAGCATACAAGGTCTAAATCAAAAAATGGGGAACCCCTAATACAGATGACTAAGGGTGTGTTTGGTATGGAGGAAAGCATTTACTGAAAAATGTTTTCTTATTTTCCCATGTTTGGTTGGACAAAATTTTCTCTAGGAAAATAAGGTCCTTAAAAATGAGGAAAAATCACTTTCTTAATGAAAGCAGAGAAAACAAGTTCTATAAGTGACATTCTATGTTTATTGTATCTTCCCCACCCACCCAACCCCTACCCCTTGACCATCTCAACCCCGCCACCCCTGAGGCCCCACTCCCCACCCCCTACCGCTCCCACCCCTATAGTGTTTTGCTAGATTACATATAAATACTCTTGAGATAACATTTTTTTGCTTACTTATCAAACACTAGTAAATAAGTAAGAGACCAACTTGTTTTCCAAGAAAACTTTTTTCTAGAAAAACATTTTCCATGGAGATATTCTCCTTCATACCAAACACACTCTAAATGGCTATTTATAGAGAAATCCTAGGGAACAACCTCTGTGAAGTTCGCCCCTCTTGTAGTCTTCCACTAGATAATGGACTCTGCAGTTGCGTACTGGCTGCGAGGATCTCGGCACCTTCCGCGATACGCAGAGTGGCTGGCTTATCTCATCCTCTCTTGTTCGGCCACTATTCTACATCAGGTCGTATGTCTCCGGAGCTAGATGGGCCAAGTTGGCGAGGCACTGGTGCTGACAATGTTGACATCGGAACCTTCTCAGAACGAGTTGCACTCATCGGTCTAGTTCTGGAGCCGTTGTTCAATGCTCTTTATCCGGACCGCTGTGACCGGTTATACTCGCCACATGTCGCTGCATCGTTCACCCACCCTGTCAAGACCGGTTTCACCTCATACAATGATGCCTTTGTGCTGGTAGAAGGTAGCACGTACTACGTGAAATAGTCAATCTGGCCGGACACACCAGTCATATAAAAGATAATCTTGTGTATGAAGGGTTGCCAATTTGCTTTAGAAAAGGATTGCTAGGCTATGCATGACAATATATAATCTTGCTATCAAGAAATCTTTTCTATTTTTATTTTTAAATTTTTTCTGGTAATTGGTATGGGTGTGCTATTCGGTTTCAGGTTTCCTCATCATTGTCTTTGAGTTTGGGGGTCAAGATAAAAACAAAATAACTCTTAATCTGTGTGAAAATAAAGCTAAGAATTTTATAAGTTCACGCGCAAGAGGTTGAGCTTTTCTTTGATAAAATTGTTTTCCTTATAGTACTTAGTTGAATGGAGTAATGTGAATTCTTCTTTATCTCTTCTCTACTCCAATTGACAGCAGTTCCTGATGGATAGGCCCAAGAGCTGCTTTCAAACCTATCATTCGTTATCATGTTAATGGTTGAGGCATAGGAAGCTTCACTGCAGTGACTCTTTCAACATGCACTTTAAACTAGTTTTACGTTGTTTTGTTTTATCCTTCCTTCCATTTTTGATTTATGTACCTGTTGATACATCTTTTCAGGCAGGTTTGGCTAAACTCCTTGGGCTTGCTGGTGAGACTAATGTGCAGGCAAGTTGTTTGAAATGCTGCACTAGTAGTTTTAAAGCATTTAATTATTTGTTTCTTATCAGAATGTTATAATTTATTATTGAAGGGTGAAGACCAAAAGAAACTGGATGTACTCTCAAATGAAGTTTTCATCAAGGCTTTGGTCAGCAGTGGCCGAACAGTAAGACCCACTCATGTTTTAATGAATTGTGCTAAAATACCTAGTGGTCATGAACTTAAAGATCTCAAATTATACAGTGCATTCTCGTGTCTGAAGAAGACGAAGAAGCTACTTTCGTAGAGCCAGCTAAGCGTGGAAAGTACGTATTGTAGCTCTTCATAGTTTCATAGTTGTCACAAAGGACTAAGGTGTTTTCATTTGGGTTATCAGTAATATGAATTGCATTTTCTTCAATATTAAGAACAGGTACTGTGTAGTTTTTGATCCTCTGGATGGATCTTCCAACATTGATTGTGGTGTTTCTATCGGAACGGTATCATTCCACTTTGAGCTATTAATTTTTCATTCACAGGCTTAAAACTACTATAACTTTTACCTCTTACGTGATGGCACAATGACATAATGCATCTGTTTTATCTAGATCTTTGGGATTTACATGATGAAAGATGTTCATGAACCAACATTGGATGATGTCTTGCAACCTGGAAAGAATATGTTAGCTGCTGGATACTGTATGTATGGAAGTTCTTGTACGGTACGTATATTGTTTTTTATTGTAATAGATTTGAGAGTGTTGTTAAATTCCACAAACATAGATCCAAAATTATACGATTTATTGTATGATTCTTATTGGATACTGTTTCGAAGTGTTTGAATTGCAAGTATCGGTGACAATATTTTTTCGGGCTCTGTTGTTTGCAGCTTGTCTTGAGCACTGGAAAAGGTGTTAATGGTTTTACACTTGACCCCTCTCTTGGCGAGTTCATCTTAACTCATCCAGATATCAAGGTAACATTGTTTCTCAGCTATTTACTTCTGTTTAAAGCGCACACGTGTCTCTTACCTTCTGACTAGGGTTGGTCATCCTTTTCTGGATCATGTCATGAGTACTCAAGATTGTCTTACAACTTAAAGTTGGATATAGTCCAGGAGGGTGGAATTTGGATGGGAACAAGATTTTTAGTCTTTAGATAATTTTGGAAGATACTTCCAAAGACGTATAGATTGTTCTTTATGTTATTAGTTAATTAATTAATCATCTCTTACTTGTTATCTCCCGGGAATTTCTGGTAATGTATCTAGTATAAGGCTGCTCACCGGACCGGAATGGGATGACCGGACCGGAATAGACCGGTACCGGACCGGACCGGTATGACTAGTACTGGAATGGTGACCGGTACCGGAATGGACCGGACCAGTACCACCGGTATGAAAACCGGATCCCATCCCATTCCGGTATAAACCGGTATGGACCGGTACCGGACCGGAACCGAACTGGAATGGGCCGGACCGGGTTACCGGAATGGAAATTTTTTTAAATTTTTTTTTTTTTTTTAAAAAAAACTTAAATTTTGAATTATATTTCGAATTTCAAACTTAATATTCAAGTGATAACTTATAACTTAAAAAGTTTTTATAACTTAAAAGTTGTTTAAGTTTTGAAATTTTATAACTTATATAAATTATATTTGAAGTTTATTAGTTTGTAAAAAAATTATTTTTTATTTTTTCAATTTATAAGCTGTGAGTTAAAACTTATAAGTTTTAAGTTTATATATATTTTTAAGTAATATATTTGAAGTGTTTTAGTTTGTTTAAAGTTTTTTATTTTTTATGTTTTCAATTTATAAGTTTATGTTTTGAAGTCTACTAGTTTATGTTTTTAAAAATTATTAATAAAAGTATAAAACTATAAAAGTATAAAACAATGATAAAAAAGATAGGCAATGAATAAAAGTATAAAACTATAAAAGTATAAAACAATGATAAAAATTACAAAAAATTAAATTTTTTTTTTTGACCGGACGACCGGACCGGACCGGAACCGGAATGCTACCGGTATGAACGGGTACCGGTTTCCCGGCACGAAACGGGTATACCATTCCGAACCGGTACCCGGTAGAATCCATACCATTCCATTCCGGTATAGACCGGACCGGTACCGGTACCGGAATGGACCGGAATGGTACCGGTTGAAACCGGTCCAGCGGCCAGCCTTAATAGTACTATTAACTTTAAAGTTGTAAAAGAACATTTGTTTAAAATATAATTATCATGGTTTATTATTAGACAACTGCAATTGTTATTTATTCATTTATCTCATATTTTAGTATGCCATTTTAGATCTTCTCTTAATGTTTCTCTCTATTTGAGATTATTAAATATTGGTAATAATAATCGTTTTAATTGTAATTCTTATTAATAGCGTGGAATAATTTTAATTACATCACAGTGAAACTAAATATTAAAATTGGATAAACTAAGGTAAATAGGCCAAGGATGTGGATGGAAGCAAATGTAGATTATACACTGCATATTCAGATTTTAATGTGATTGACCAAACAAATGTAAAAGCATTGCAAATAATCGAGTGATTGTTATTGACTGTATCACTGTTACCTTGAAGAGTCTGCGATGACTTCTTGGTGAACCAAACAACCCAAATTTTGTCATTATAATGGTTTAATATGTAAAATAAGCTCTCTTTGCGAGAATGCCAGACAGCCAGATGAAATTGTTTTAGCATAATTACGTCCTGTGTCCTTTTCTGGCTCTGAAATTACCTCGGCTTAAACTTAAAATTATCTGCCCTTCTGCTATTTGACAGTTTGAGTTCTTGACCTCGTCTTTTCCACATCACTCATTCCATAGCTTGTCTGGCTTTTGAAAATTTTATTTTCAGCCTATCAACATTCCAATTTACGATTTTCTATTTGTTCATTTTATCTTAGTTGGATTGATGCATCTTTCTGTTTAGCAAGATCATTACATTGCTTCCGACATGCAGATTCCTAAGAAAGGGAAGATTTATTCAGTGAATGAAGGAAATGCCAAGAACTGGGACGGTCCAACATCCAAGTATGTTTGATGAGTTTAGTAATATACATTTTCCAGTTTCTTTGATAACTTACTTCTCTTCAAATTTCAGATATGTGGAGAGCTGCAAGTTCCCCAACGATGGTTCTTCACCCAAATCTTTAAGATATATTGGAAGGTACTTGAACTATGTAGTGTGAGATTTAAGTGCTTAAATTGCTTAGATTCTAATCTGTATTGTTGTGTGTTTTATCTGTTGGCATTTCATTTCCTTCCATTAAAGAATTGCATCTTCAAATTCACTGTTCAAGCGTTGAATTAACTTTCTCAGATGTACTTAGAAATAGAGATGAAAAAATTCTGGCAAATTGTCATCTATTGCTAACATGAATAGCATTATAAGAATCATCCTGTGACCATCCTGCAGCTCTTATGACTCGACTAAAGTTCAAAATTTCAGAAGTTAAAATGTTCGTATGAAATGTGAGACAGGGTTGAATGTATGTCAAACTCTTATAATCAAGCTCTTGACTTGTTTGGTTTGATTGGATGGATGGGTTCGGTTTAATCAAAATGGCTCCTTATATTTTGAGTGAGACATGAATAGGTCTTGTGAATTTGAAAATCGACAATTGGTTTGATGTTGGGATTTTGTAATTTCAATTGTTTTTATTGCTAGATTCCTGCTTAGCTGATCTGATTAAAATGCAAAAGATGGATTTCTCTGTTGGGGTTTGGATATTATTTTGCAGTTGTTCTTAATGGGTAGATGCAACAACTTTTTCTATTAGACAAATCTGTGTAAATGAACTAATCATGTTTTGTTAGATGTATGTCAAAGATGTTGCCTGATGTAAATAATAATTACCACTTCATTTTACATGACATATGGAACTATAACTTGCAGCATGGTAGCTGATGTTCATCGTACATTACTCTATGGAGGTATATTTTTGTACCCAGCTGATAAGAAAAGCCCCAATGGGAAGCTGCGGTAAGTTATGAACATCCTCTGAGTCACGAAGTAACTTGTCAGCAATAATTTTCTGAAAGGTTAAAAATAAAATTGTACGAAACAGGGTTCTCTATGAAGTATTTCCCATGTCATTTCTGATGGAACAAGCAGGAGGCCAAGCATTTACCGGAAAGGAGCGGGTACGATATCTGAATATTTAGTTACTCTCTAATAAAAGAGAAACTGCATTGGCAAGGACTAAAAGTGGAAAGGAGCGGGTACGATATCTGAATATTTAGTTACTCTCTAATAAAAGAGAAACTGCAAGTTTCTTTTGGTTCCACTTTTAGTCCTTGCCAAAGAATTCTCCTAGAAAAATGAGAAGTGTAGTGGAGCTGATATTCTCATGCATGTCTACTTTTATGAATCAAGATTAAGATTACCTTAATCTAGTGAAAACTTGAAAAGCAACTACGCTTTATAAGTCCCAAACAAGTTGGGGTCGGCTATATGAACTCTGATTGACCATGTTATGCAGGCACTGGACTTAGTTCCTACGACGATACATGAAAGGGCGCCAATATTCCTCGGTAGTTATGATGATGTGGAGGAGATCAAAAGGCTTTATGCTGCTGAAGAGAAAAACTAATGGATGCACATTTACATTCATTATCTCACTTTGCAATTCTTGCTGATGCTCAATATTACTAATTTGTTGAAATAGAGCAAATTGCTGCTTGTTATAAGATCACAAAATCATCAATTATGACTACAGATGTAGTTATGTTGCACATTAGCTTATTAGCTACTGTGATAATAATATGTGCATGTAAATGAGCAATCTGCTGATAATTATGTTCTGTTTGCATGTATTTATTATATTTGTTTCAAAATGAAGATTAAAAGAACATACTGAAATTCTCAAGAAAAGTAGACTGGAAAATAAAGATTTCTAGCTCTCAGATTCAAATGCTCTGTTTGAGAATTGACTTTTTTTAAAATTTTCTCGAACAAATTGCGTACTATTATTTTTTTACCTTTACAAGATTTGATCCCTGATCTTATGTAAATTCTAGCTTAATTTATCACTAGACCACACTTTTGGCTGCATACAAATTTGGCAAAAGTCCATATGGGCTAAATTATTCTCCACAAATGGCAATCAAGTTCAGAGCTTGAACTTGCTGACCAAAAGAGACTTCGTGAACATGTCGGCAGGGTTATCTCTAGTGTTGTTCTTCTAAACAAAGATCTTTCCTTCAACAATTGTTTTCCGGATGAAGTGATACTTGATATACGTGCTTCGTCCTCTCATGATACATCTGATTTTTAGTCAAGTGAATGACATTTTGACTATCACAAAAAATAATAATACCACCTTGAGTCTAGCAAATAGATCCTTCAACCATAAAGCTTCTTTGGTCACCTCGGTCATTGCCATATATTCTGCTTCGTTAGCAGATAAAGCTACTATATGTTGTAATGTAGCTTTTCATAATAGCACAACCACCAATGCAAAATACATAGCATGTCAGTGATCTTTTTTTATCAAGATCAAAATCTATCTGAATGTTTGCATAATCCGAGTCTACAAAGTCAATCAAAGTGTTAGTATTTCTCTCAAATTCTAAACATGTGTTTGATGTACCTCGCAAGTATCTTAGAATTCATTTCACAATTTGTCAATTTGCTTTATCAGGTTAAGCCATATATCGACTTACAACACTAATTGCTTGTGAAATGTCTGGACGTGTACACACCATTGCATACATAATACTATTAACTCCATTGAAATATGATATCTGTATCATATACCTTTTTTCTTCCTCTGACTGTGGTGATTGAGCAGCTAATAACTTAAAAATGAGCAGCAAGAGGAGTACTCACTGATTTAGTATTTTTCATGCCAAACCTCTGCAAGTACTTTTTTTTTGGCTCGGAATAGCATATTGGCTCCACAATCTTTTTTGATCTCCATGCGAAGGATTTTCTTGGTTGCTCACAAATCTTTCATTTCAAATTCACTTTTCAGCTAAATTTTCAAATTGTGAATTTATGTGAAATCTTTATCAGCAATGAGCATGCCATCAACATATAACAATAGGTAAATAAATGAACCATCATTTAACTTTTGAAAATAAATACAACTATCATACACGCTACTCAAATAATCATGACCCAACATAAAGGAATCAAATCTCTTGCACCATTGTCTTGGAGACTGTTTTAATTCATACAAGAATTTCTTCAACAAGACAAGATCTTCTTTTCCTTCAATTTCAAATCCATTAGGTTGATGCATGTATATTTGTTCCTCCAGTTTGTCATGTAAGAAAATTGTCTTAACATTAAGTTATTTTAATTTTAAATCATACATGGAAACTAAGGCAAGCAAAACAAAGATAGAGATATGTTTAACAACAGGTGAGAAAGTATCATTAAAATCAATTCATTGTACCTGAGTATAGCCCTTTGCAATTAATCATGCCTTATACCTTGCATCTTCAACTCCTGGAATTTCATTCTTTTTTTAAGACCCATTTGCAACCAACAATACTCTTTCCTGATAGCGGTTTCACAAGAGACCAAGTACCATTTTTGTGGAGAGATTCATTTTCTTCATTCATTGCAATCAATCATTTGGCTGAATCAGCACCAGAAACTGCTTCTGAATAATTTGATGATTCTCCAATTTCTTCAATTTCATGTGCAACTGAAAAAGTAAATGCAACATAATCTACATATCTTTATAATTTTTGAATTCGTTTTCTTGGTCTATGTGTGACTATGGAATGTTCATTTGCTTCCACCTTAGAAGTTACAACTTCTGGAGTTTCAATAGTATTTTGTTCCACGGTTAATGAGCTTGGCTCAGAAGGAATGCCAAGCTCAACCTCCACCTACTCATATATACCTTATTTTTTATTCTTGTTACAAGAATTAGAAGACTCTTTTTTGAGATGTAATATAGAGGATTCATTAAAGGTTATATTTCTGTTAATTATAAATTTTGGTTGCTTGATATCAGGATACCAGGGTCTGTGTCCTTTCACCCCAGATGCATATTCAAGAAGAACACACATTTTAGCCTTTGGATCTAATTTTTCATCATTCACATGCATGTATGCAGGGCAATAAAAAAAATTCAAATTAAAATAATTAGCAGGAGTATCTGACTATATTTTCTCCAGAGTCTTAAAGTTTAAAGATGCGCAAGAAGCACGATTGACAATATAACAAGTTGCAGAGATAGCCTCTGCCCAAAAAGTATTTGTTAATTCAGTATTTGAAATCATGCAACAAGCTCTTTCCAAAAGAGTTTTGTTCATGCTTTCTACAACACCATTTTATTGAGGAGTCATCCTCATAATGTGATGCCGAGCAATTTTTTTACTTTTGCAGAATTTGTTAAACTCATCATTACAAAATTTTAAGCCATTATTTGTTCTAAGTCGCCTGATCTGTTTTCTTATTTGCTTTACAATCAATTTTTTGCATTGTTTGAAAGTTACAAAAACATCACTTTTATTTTTTTAAAATAAATTCAAACTTTCCTTGAATAATCATCTTTGAAAGTTAACATATGCCTAGCACCACCTTTTGATGGGGTACGAGAAGAACCTTAACAATCTGAATGAATGTAGTCTAAAGTATTTTTTATTTCATAAATTGTCGGAGATTTGAAGCTAACTCTTTTATGCTTTTCAAATACACAGTGTTCTCAAAACTCCATATTTTTGATACTTTGTCCATACAAGAGACCCTTTTTTGCCGAGGATGAAAAGACCTTTCTCATTTATATGCCTCAATCGCATATGCTATAAGTTGGTGATGTCAAAATCAGATTGATTTAAAGTAGAAACTGTAGGACCACCTGTAACAATGAATCCCAATAAAGTGTACAACATATCAAATCTGTATGCTTTCATGATCATAAGTTCACCTAGATAAATTTTCAGAATTCCATCTTCACATGTGTATTTGCACCCAAGAGATTCTAGAGTATCCAATGAGATAAGATTTTTCTTTAATGTTCCAGCTCTGATTGTGTATCTGCATGATTTTTGTGTTCATCCATCTGATAAGTGTAGTACTATATCTTGCTGAAGCTCACAAGATCAAAAGAAAATATCTAATAGTAGTTATCGTTTCATTCTTGTTGGCTAATTGACTGATAAATATGAGTTAAATTATTAACAATGGTAGGTAATAAACATTGAACAATAATTTTTGGTTTGATGATTAAGGAGATGGACTTCTCCAGGTTGGTTACCTACGCCCAGAAGATCGAGGAAGAGAAAATCAAGGAAAGGGGAGGAGATACTAAGAGGGCTAGGACAGGTGACTTTAACTACTCTCAGCAGAGGTTAGAGGGTGGCAACCGCTCTCTGTTCCGTCAGAAAAATTCAGCTCCAGCTCCATTTTTTGCTAGTGCCCCAGTGCCTAAGTTCAAAAAGGATCGATGGGATAGAGCGTCTGGCTCTAAGCCCCAAGGTACGGTTACTAGCGGATGCACTAACCCAGTGTGTAAGAAGTGTGGTAGAAACTACCAAGGTGAGTGCATGGCAGGTAGTGGGAATTGATTTGGGTATGGTAATCCAGGCCACAGGATGAGAGAGTGCCTTCAAAATTCTCAGAAGGGCAGGGATACTCGTTCGCACAACCAGGCTAGCTCTGCAGCAGGTCGCCCCACTCAGCAGGGTGCCTCGTCTGGAACAAGTGGTGGTCAGCTCCAGAATAATTTATATGCTCTCCAAGCTTGACAGGACCAGGAGGATTCTCCTGATGTGGTCACGGGTATGTTGGGAGTCTTTAATATTGATGTTTATGCATTGTTAGATCCAGGGGCTACGCTTTCCTTTATAACTCTATATATAGCACTAAATTTTGATGTCAGTCCAGAAACTCTCCCAGAACCCTTCTCAGTCTCTAGTCCAGTTGGTGACCCAGTTATAGCTAGACGGGTATACAAAATTACCCTGTCACAGTTTCCCAGAAAATCACCTTAGCAGATCTTGTAGAGTTAGAAATGGTAGATTTTGATATCATTCTAGGCATGGATTGGTTACATTTCTGCTATGCCTCAGTCGATTGTAGAACTAGGATCATTCGGTTTCAGTTTTCTAATGAGCCAGTCTTAGAATGGAAGGGTAGTAACTCAGTTATATATCATCTTGTTCGAGTTAAGGATTCAAACTCCGAGACCCCAACTCTTGAGTCTGTCCCAGTGGTGAATGAGTTCCCAGAAGTGTTTCCAGAAGATCTTCCTAGAGTTTCTCCTGAACGGGAAATCAACTTCGGAATAGACCTCCTTCCAGATACCCAGCCTATCTCAATTCCTCCTTACAGAATGGCTCCAGCTGAGCTCAAGGAATTAAAAGAACAACTGAAATACCTTTTAGATAAGGGCTTCATCAGACCTAACATCTCTCCATGGGGTGCTCCAGTTTGTTCGTGCATAAGAAAGACGGTTCTCACAGGATGTGCATTGACTACCGTCAGTTGAACAAGGTCACAATCAAGAAAATGTATCCCATCTCCAGAATTGATGACTTGTTCGACCAGCTTCAAGGCGCTAGTTATTTTTCTAAGATAGACCTCAGATCCGGCTATCATCAGCTCAGAGTCAGAGGTAGTGACATCCCGAAGACATCCTTCAGGACTCGGTATGGTCACTATGAATTTGTAGTTATGTCTTTTGGACTAACCAATGCTCCTGCAGCTTTTATGGATTTAATGAACATGGTGTTCAATTAGTATTTGGACCTCTTCGGTATCATTTTTATTGATGTTATCCTCATTTATTCTCGGAATGAGAAGGAGCATGCGACTCATCTGAAGGTCATTCTGCAGACTCTCAAGGACCGCCAGTTATTCGCCAAGTTCAGTAAGTGTGAGTTCTGGCTGAAATCAGTCACTTTTCTTGGTCATGTGTTGTCTAGTGAAGGCATTTGAGTTGATTCTCAGAAGATTGAGGCGGTAAAGGATTGGCCCAGACCCACCTCTCCGACAGACATCAGGAGTTTCTTGGGTTTAGCTGGTTATTACAGGAGGTTCGTAGAAGGATTTTCATCCATAGCTGCCCCATTGACCAAGTTGACTCAGAAAAAGGTCAAGTTCCAGTGGTCAGATGAGTGTGAGAAAAGTTTCTTAGAACTGAAGACCAGGTTGACTACAGCTCCTGCCTTGACTCTACCATAGGATTCAGATGGTTATGTGGTTTAATGCGATGCATCCAGGGTCGACCTAGGTTGTGTTTTGATGCAACAGGGTAAGTTCATAGCTTATGCTTCCAGACAGCTTAAGGTCCATGAGAAGAACTACCTGACTCATGACCTAGAGCTGGAAGCAGTTGTTTTTGCCCTAAAGATTTAGAGACACTACTTGTATGGTGTTCATGTTGATGTGTTCACAGATCATAAGAGCCTTCAGTATGTGTTTACCCCGAAAGAGTTGAATCTTCGTCAGAGGAGATGGCTTGAGTTCCGCAAAGATTATGATATGAATGTGCTCTACTATCCGGGTAAGGCCAACGTAGTGGTTGATGCTCTCAGTAGACTGTCTATGGGTAGCGTATCACATGTTGAGGAAGAGAAGAGATAATTAGCCATAGATATTCACCGGCTTGCTCACTTAGGGGTTTACTTTGTGGACATGTCAGAGGGTGGTTTGATAGTCCAAAATAGATCAGAATCTTCATTAGTAGCAGAGGTTAAGAAGAAACAAGATAGTGACCCTATATTGCTTCAGCTAAAGGGTGCAGTTCATCAGCAAAGAGTTGAGGTTTTCTCCCTAGGGAGAGATGGTGTGCTTCATTGTCAGGGTTGCTTATGTTTTCCTAAGGTGGGTGAGTTGAGGCAGCAGATCCTTACAGAAGCCTATAATTCCAGATATTCTATTCATTCGGGAGCCACTAAGATGTACCGTGATCTACAAAAAGTTTATTGGTGGAACGACATGAAGAGGGACATCACAAATTTTGTGGCTAAGTGTCCCAACTGTCAGTAGGTTAAGGTAGAACATCAGAAACTAGGAGGTCTGACTCAGGAGATTAGCATTCCTACTTGGAAGTGGGAAGTGGTCAACATGGATTTCATTACAGGTTTACCTCATACTCGCAGACTGCATGACTCTATTTGGGTGATAGTGTACAGAGTCACTAAGTCAGCTCACTTCTTGGCTGTCAAGACTACAGATTCAGCAGAGGATTATTCCAGACTCTACATCAACGAGATAGTCAGGTTGCATGGGGTTCTCCTGTCTAACATCTCAGATAGAGGTCCTCAGTTTACATCTCATTTCTGGAAGTCCTTTCAAAAAGGTCTTGGTACTTAGGTGAATCTTAGCATAATATTTTATCCGCAGATGGATGGTCAGACAAAGCATACCATTCAGACCTTAGAGGACATGTTGAGAGATTGCGTGATCGATTTCAAGGGTAGTTGGGATGATCACCTACTTCTCATAGAGTTCGCCTATAATAACAGTTTTCACTCCAGTATTCAGATGGCTCCTTATGAGGCACTTTATGGGCGTAGATGCAGATCACCGGTAGGTTGGTTCGAAGTAGGTGAAACAGCCTTGATTGGGCCATATTCGATTCATGAGGCTATGGAAAAAGTTTAGCTCATCAGAGATAGACTAAAGACAGCTCAGAGTCATCAGAAGTCCTATGCAGATGTTAGGAGGAGAGACTTAGAGTTCAAAATCGATGATTGGGTTTTCCTGAAAGTGTCACCCATGAAGGAAGTGATGAGATTTGACAGGTAAGGGAAGCTCAGTCCCAGGTATGTAGGTCCTTACAGAATCCTGAAAAGGGTTGGTCGTGTGGCTTATGAGTTAGAGTTGCTAGCAGAACTAGCAGCAGTTCATCCAGTCTTCCACATTTCCCTGTTGAAGAAGTGTGTGGGTGATTTGGCATTGATTGTACCTCTAGAGAGTGTGGTTGTGAAGGATAGCCTCACCTAAGAGGAGGTTCCAATTGAGATTCTTGACTGTCAGGTTCACAAGTTGAGGAATAAAAAAATCGCCTCAATAAAAGTTTTGTGGAGGAATCAGTCCGTAGAGAGAGCTACTTGGGAAGCAGAAGCAGCTATGATGGCCAAGTATCCTCACCTCTTTCCTTCTGACCCATTTTCAGTTTGAGGTAACAGTTCCTCTCCAGTTTCTCAGTTTCCTCTTATGCATGTCAGTCTCAGAATCATGTTTTCCCAGATATTCCAGTATTTTCAGCATGCTTCCATGTACTTAGAACTAGACTCAGTCAGATACCAGCTTCTAGTTTTAGATTGGTAGGGGTTGCAACTCTTTCCATCCAAACTCAGCTTAGTTAATCTTTATTCGAGGATGAATGATCCCAAGGGGGAGATATTGTAACACCCCAGAATTTAGGCCAGCTTTAGAAACTCAGAACTCGACAAGACTTAAGAAAAATCCCATCCCCAGTCAAGCCCCACGAGTTGACCCATGGGTGTCGTGGATACGACGGCCCATCAAGTGTGCCCGTGGGGATAGACCAGGGACTCAGCCTTTCAGGCTCCAGCCAATAGGGGACCCAATGGGCGTCGGAGGTCTGACGGGCTATCGGGTAGCCCATGAAAAGGGGCCAGCAAACCCCCCTCAGCCTCCCTTGCCCCGACGGGCAATCACCATGGGCGTCGCAGATGTGACAGGCCGTGGGCCTGCCCATGGGAATGGTCCTGGAAACCAGTCCCTCCTGCTCAGTTACGACGCCCTGGCCGATGGGCCGTCGCAGGATGCCCATCGGGTGGCCCGTTCGGTGGTCAGTTTCTCCAAAATTTCCAGATTAAGTTGGGGCCAGTCCGGTCTTTTTCCAATTCTTTTAATTATGATCCTTAGTCATTTTGGGAGTAATTAAAGGGTTTTTAACTCTCTTTCCCCTTATTACTCTAAAATTATTCGATACTTAGCAAATTCAGTCAAGAACAGAACGCTTTCTCCGAAGAACAATGCAAAAGGGTTTCCTCCAAGTTCCTCTCAGAATCCAAAGGTTCAACCGTAGAATCTTTATCCAGGTATGTGGGATTTCACTAGTGGGTTCCTTCCACCCAATAGGTCCCTAGAACTCAGCCAGTTCCTTCAGTTTCTCCGTGACTCATTATATCTAGGGTTCATAAACCCTAGAAATTTCTTTGCTATTCAGATGTTATAACTTATATGATGCTTAGCTCATGTTCCTTGGAGAATTAGTACAATTCATGTATAAAATTCAGAAACCCTAGCTTGTGTTAATTCTAGTATTTCATGAATTATACTTGTTAGGCAGGTATGTCAAATAATCATACTTCAGAACTCGAGTGCCATATCTTTCAGTATATTTATGTGCATTCTCAGATTATATCAGTATTTTGAGCTATCCAGTATTACAGTTAACTTTTTTAGCTTACATTCAGTTGGGAGTAGACTTAGCACCGAGCGGACAAAGGGATGAAGGCTCACCTGTCAGTTTATACTGAGGCCTTTGGTAGTAATCCCTGAGTTCCAGAACTATGGCGCCACCGTAGGTTCTAAAGGGTCACCCGTCAGATTAGGCTTGACACCCTTGTCCCTTGTGGACATCAGTTAATGGATTCGCGTTAGATTTGTTCGTACCCTTGGCAAGGTATGAACACCCTTCTATCCAGGGTTACAGGTTGGCTCCATAGTTTGCTCAACTTGGGGTATGTCGGTTAATAGTATCTCCCACATTCAGATTCATATTGCATTGACCATGTAATCAGTATTTATTTTAGTATTCAGTCCATCATGTTATATTCATGGTTTGTACTTGGTCATTGCATACGGTTCAGATTTCAGTTACATGCCAGTATATCTATTTCTATGTGCAGTTCTATATTGTCCAGTTTAGTACATATCCTGCATGCTCAGTACAGTCAAAGTACTGACGCATACTTTTGTGCTATATCATTTCATGATGTAGGTTCAGGCGCTCATCATCCAGACCACGCTTAGTTCGACTCCCAGTCCGTACTCAGCAGCCTTAGTGGTAAGTCCTCATAGCTCGAGGACGATAGACATGCTTTATTTTCAATCCTTATCTTTCAGTTTTAGATTTGTTAGAGTTAGCTAGGGGTATGTCCCAGCAACTCCTATCAGTTAGAAGGCTTTCAGACATAGACTAGATTTCAGCAGTTGTTAGTGTTATTTTCAGTTGGCACTATACTATTTATATTTGATTCATATATTCAGATATTTGGATTCTTCCCATTTCAGTTGATTAAAATGCCTTTAGCTTCCGCACAATACCTGGTTTTAAATTTGAACTTGTATAGATATGCCATACCATGGGTTAGCTTGGGATCACTTGTGACACTAAGCACTGTTTTGCATCCAGAGGGTAGCCTCGGGGAGTGACAATTTTGTAAGTGATGGTCTGATGGAGGAGAAGGGAGGAGAATAAATAGGAAGAAAAATAGAGAAAGAAGGGGTTGTGAAAAGAAGAAAAAATAAAGAAAAATAGGATTTTTTTGAATTTTTACCATTGGAGTCATTTGATGTGGCAGTATTTTTACTCCCTCACGTGATCCACTAAGCTTGTAGTCAATTTTCATGCCACGTGGAGGTGGCAGGTGTATGCGACAGTGAAAAGAACAAGTTTTGGGGGGGGGGGGGGGTTAATCCACCCAGTAGTTAAGGTGTTCACTAAATAAAATCGTGCAAGTTAGGGGAGGTATTTAAGATTTCTCTGTTTGATTTTAAGATAGATTTGATTTTCTTGAAAGAGATATTATCATAAAGCAAAGTATCTCTAATATGCTTAAATGATTAGGGTAAAGAAATAAGTAATAAGACGTCTTAATTTTCATCTTTAAATTCAGGGTTTATATTACTCAAATCCATAATAACAGAATCAAATGCATCAAGATACGCGAGTATAGAAGTACATTCAACCATACGAAATACGTAAAGTTTTTGCTTCACGTAAAGTCTATTTCCGCTGTCCTCTTCATATAGAAGGTTTTTAATTTTTTTCATATGCTTTTGGCTGTGGTTTCTGCAGATATTTCATGTAAAACCTCATTCGAGATATTTAAAATAATACCTGATTTTACTTTTTGTCTATGACAGCAAATTTCGAATCCATCATACTTTGGCTTTTCCTCCTTTTCTTCCGGTGCCATATTTGGGTTGTCCTGAACTAGGATAACTTTTATTCTTAATTATCACATCCCGAAATTTTATATTTTGATCAAATTTTTCAACATAAGTCTTTGTTACAGTCATTTTGGCTACTACAAGTAACCCCCTTAGATCCAAATTTATTAGGATCGAGAATTGGATAGTGTGAAATTTAGTCAAACAATGTTATAATGACAATAACAAAGACAATAATAACTTGATAATAATAAAAAGTAATGGAAATAAGAAGGCACAAATATAACGTGATTTGGTCAGTGTGACCTATATCCACAAGCAGAGAGGAGTCATTTTACTATATCAATAAGAGTATGATAAAGAGTACAAAACTAGAGTAAATACTCTAATTACCTAAAATACCTGAAGACAATAACCCCACAAGATCACTCCAAAAGAAGGGTTCATACAAGTGTTTTTCAACACCCACTCTTATACAAAATATTCTAAATAAAAGGGAGAAAAAAGACAAAAGAATAAAATGCTCTTGAAAATGGTGTGTTTAACTGATGAAAAAACTTTCTTATTTATAGAGATGAAAATGGGCTTGTTGATGTCAATGAAAGATACAAAATTCAACATTTCAATGTGAATGGATAAATTATTTTGACTGCAAATTTGTTTGACAGTAAATATCTTTAATAAAAATAATAAATATCTTTGACAAAGTCTGAGTAAAAAAAAAACCACATTACATGAGATTAACTATTATGCACTGACAGTGCACACCAAATTTACACGGTCAGACTATTTTTAGTAACCACTCTTAAGTATTAGCACATTATAATTAATTATTTAAATAAAAATAACAGGAGTATTATAAGGTAATTTGAGCTCTAAATTAATTATAGAGAGTTTATTTAGGATTCTTATTTGGCTTACCAAAAAAAAAAACTCTTTCATCGTTCTTTTTCATCCTATCAGTTTGACGCTTAAACACCATTGAATAAATTGGCATACACCATTGAAGCAATTAGAGACAATTGACCGCACAAAAAAAATGGTAAACTTTTACTCATTATCTTTTTCTTTTTCTGAATCTAGACTAGTTTTATAGCATAAACTTTTACTGTTAGGACTAACTTATAAGTTATAATTTGTATATTTTTATATTCTTTGTTCTCTGAATACTCATTTAAAATTTTCATATTTCATATAGTTTCAACGTACGAAGAATTTTATGTTTTGTGATGACAATGATAATTCTTAGATGATACTTTTTAGAGCTTTTCAGTTAATTGGACAAGTTCAATACATTACTTTTGAACTTTTAAGTGAAACTTATCCTATTACTTTAACATCTAATAATTGTATTGCAGGGCATTTTTGAAATCTCTAATTTAGAAGACCAAAATGCTGAAGGAACAGAAGGTTCCTTGGAGGAAGTAGAAAGCAACATGAATGTAATTGTACCTTTTATTTCTCAATTAGGTGATGAAGAACCGAGAGAGCCCTATATCGGTATGGAGTTTCAATCACTTGATATTGAATTTTAATTTTATCTTGATTATGCTCATCGTAATGGTTTTAGTGTTCGTAAAAATTGGATTAGTAAATCAAGAAAAGATAAATCAATTATTAGTCAAGAGTTTGTTTGTTCAAAAGAAGGATTTCTCTCAAAGAAAAGTATTGAGGGTAATAGGCAACGAGATGAGACTAGAGAAGGGTGCAAAGTGATGATATATTTGTCAAATAAAGAAGAAGAAAAATGGGTAATAGATAGGCTTGTTTCAAACCATAATCATGAACTTGTTTCTCCCTATAGCCAAAAATTCTTGCGATTAAAAAGAAAAAAATCAGAGGCTCAGAAGAATCTTATTGATTTTTTAAATAATTCTGGTATTCATCCAATTAAAATTGCATCAATATTGATTACTCAGGCTGGGAGTGTAGAGAATCTCAATCTAACTGGACGAGATATCCAGAATTATTTAAGCACTAAAAGGCAACACTATCTTGAGAAAGGAGATGCACAATTAATATGAACTACTTTCAAAAACGTCAATCTGATAGCCCATGATTCTTTTATGCAATACAAATGGATGTAGAGGGTCATTTAGCTAATTGTTTTTGGGTTGATGCTAGGTTTAGGGTAGCTTACAAGAATTTTGGAGATATTGTCCTATTTGATCCTACATACGAGACAAGTAAATATAAGATGCCATTTGTCCTATTTACCGGAGTTAATAATCATCATCAATCTATTTTATTTAATTGTGCTCTTCTTTGGGATAAAACAGAAGAAACTTTTTAGTGGTTACTTCGCACTTGGCAAGAGGCAATGTTTGCTATTACCCCTCGTACAATAATTAAGATGCTGCAATAACAAATATAGTTGGAAAAATGTTCCCAAATAGTGTACACCACTTTTGTATGTGGCACATTGAGAAGAATATTCCTGAATATCTAAGTTATATTTTTCATGAATTTGATGATTTTCAAAGTGAGTTTAGTAAGTGCTTACATTGTACAACCACTCTTGAGGAATTTGAAACTGCCTGGACTGATATAATGAAAACGTACAATTTGGAAGAGCATAGTTGGTTGCATAGGATATATGCAATTCGTGAGAAATGGATTCTTGCATATGTGTGATCTACTTTTTGTGCTGGAATGTCAACAACTGAAAGAAGTGAAAGTATGAATAAGTATTTTAAGGATTATCTTAACTCTAGTACACCAATGAGTGTATTTGTAATGCAATATGATAAAGATGTTGACGCTAGGTATGATAAAGTATGGAAAAAGGATTATAAAATAAAACATTCAAAGGTAAGCTCGTTCCTGGCCTCTTTGGCAGTAGCTAATCTGAATTCGTAACCCGCCATCTTTGGGCAGGAGTCGTCAGATCTTGCCCAGGCCCAGATGAGACTCCCGCTGAAAAACATTCTTTTTCCAACAAAACCTGCCACCTCCATTCCAGAATAAAGATCCCTTTCCCTCGCTTTCAAAAATGATGAATATGAAGTCCAGGAGGCTGTAGGTACTATGGATCCTCTGACACCAAATCGGGTTACTTTCCCAGGTCTCGCCGTCGAATCATGATAAAGAACGTTTGGTGGTTGTATAATTTCCAATCTGAAAGTCGTATACTTGAAAAGTAGATGGAGTTATCTTGAAAACTTTATATCCTATGGAGGATGAAACAACCAAAGTATATACCAGGAAATTATTTCAAAAATTTCAAGAAGAGTTGATTCAATCCCAAAAATTTGTTTCTGAAAAGACTGAGGTTCAGGATGGAATACACATCTATAAAGTGCATTTATTTCAAAGACAAACACCGACATACATTGTTAGATTAAATCTTGTATTAAAATATGCTACTTGTTCTTGTCATAAGTTTGAGTTCATGGGTATTTTATGTAGACACATGCTTATGGTATTTATAAAGAAATAGATTGACTCACTTCCATCATGTTATCTATTAGATCGGTGGACAAAGTATGCGACCAAAGAAAAAGTTGATGAGATTTCAGATACAAGATCGCCTGTGAGTAATTTGAAGTCTTCCACTGTATGGTACAATAATATTATGAAGCATTCTCTTGGGCTCTCCGAAGAAGCTACTCGGTCTGAGAAGCATTATAAATTTGCGTATTTTTATTGCAACTATGTGAAGAACTTGATGAACTTCCATACGAGGATGAGAATGATAATGTATGCGATTTTCAAGTTAAAGAGTGATGTAATATGGTCTTTAAGTTTTGATGACTGATAAACACTCAGAGGGACCTGGTTCCCCTAAGCGATCCCGAAGTACAATCAACATGGTACAACTGTAAGTTGTACTTCCTGCAACTTTAGGACTGGGTTTCTGCAGTCTTTGAAGTCCGTTGGACCAATAGCAATGTGTTAAGATTTTGAATTTCTCATTTATAAGGAATGCAACGCTTTAGCCAAAACCTAGTTTTTGCAAATCCAAGTTTTATTCTCTCAAAGCAAAGGCTGCTCAAGATTTTTGAGAAAATAAAAGCTCTCTGAGCAAGGGACCTGATCGTGATCAAGATGATGTTAACAGTTTTTTGTCATTAGTTGAGTCTTTTGTATTTATGTTCTTGTGTTGTAAACCATCAACTAGAGTTAGTTGATTGTGTGAAGTTGTATTAGCTAAAGTTAGTTAATACTGTGGTGATGCAGTAGAGTTATTGCATCTGACATTGTAATAGAGTTATTGTAGTGTAGTAGATTAAGAGTTTAATCCATAGGGTTACTGGAGTCTGTAATCTGGAGTTGCTCAGTTGTTTAGTGAAGTTTGGTTGGTGAAATCCTACTAGGGTATGTCGTGGTTTTACTCCCTTGAGAAAGGAGGTTTCCATGTAAAATTATTGTGTTCTTACCTTCTGTTATTTCACTTTCTCACTCTTCATTGCAACTCTAGTCCAGGGATCAGGTCCCTTGACCCTCGGTGGACCCATACAAGCCATCAATTGGTATCAGAGCAGGGACTTTCTAAAAGAGTAACACCTAGAAAGATCTTACTCAAATGACAGCTCCACCAAATCTTGAAGAAGGTCAGTCAACCACAAGCCACCCAAGTTTAATGGACAGTTCTATAGGTGGTAAAAGACAAGAATGCACGATTTTATTATGGTTGAGGACAGTGAATTATGGAATGTTATCTGTGAAGGTCCATATGTTCCCATGAAGACAATAACAGTTGGAGAGGAAACAAAATTTGTTCCCAAAACAAGAAAGGAATATGTTGACACTGATATGAAACAAATAGAGAAGAACTTCAAGGCAAAGAAGTTGTTGGTCTGTGGTATTGGTGCTGAAGAATATAATCATATCTTGGCATGTGAAATAGCACAAGAGATGTGACATGCATTGCAGACCGCTCACGAAGAGAACAACCAGGTCAAACAGTCCAAGATAGATATGCTTACTACTCAATATGAGTTGTTCAAGATGAATGAAGGAGAATCTATTTAAGAAAGGCATACTAGATTCACTTCCATCATCAATGAACTTCACTGTCTTGGAGATGGCATAAAACCTAGCAAGCTAGTCAGAAAGAAAAACCTAGCAAGCTAGTCAGAAAGATCTTGAGTGTTCTGCCTCCCTCCTGGGAAAGCAAGGTGAATGCCATCACTGAAGCCAAAGACCTTTAAACTCTAACAATGGACGAGCTAATAGGAAACTTAAAAACCCATGAGCTCAAGAAATAACAGGATCAAGAATGACAATAGCCTAAGAAGGAGGAGAGCTTGGCTCTCAAAGCAGTCAAAAGCAACTCAAGTGGTGATGACTCAGATATGGTGTACATCACTAGGCGTTTTCAAAAGATGATAAAAAGAAATGGTGGCTTCTCATCCAATGGAAACTCAAGCAAGATGTTCAAAGGTAGTGACTATTGCCACAAGTCTGGAAAACCAGGACACTACATCAAGGATTGTCCTCTTCACAAACAAGAGTACAAAGACTATGCTAAAAATAACTATGAGAAGGGACGAAAGAGGTACCCGGTCCCTGAAAAACTCAAAAGGAAGGAAATGGCTGACATTGTGGTAAAGTAGGCTTTAGCTATATGGGGGACTCCTCCAGTGAATCCGACCATGAAGAAACTCCAGAGGATGCATCCATGCTAGTCATTGAACATCAGTCATCCAGTTTTGACTCATCATTTGCCCTGATGGCAAAATCTGAAGATAAAGAAGAGCCAGAGGTAAGCTTTCATGATGTTCAAAAAAATCTCAAAGACTACTCTAAGATTGAGCTACGCTCCTTAGCTAATGTCTTGATTGATGAGTACTATAACCTCACTAAAGAAAGGGATTTCAAAACAATAGTCTGAGTGTTTTTTAAGCTGAAAAAACTACCTGGTCTAGCATAGTCTCTATTTTAGAAGAAAAAATTGCAATTGTAATATCTGAAAATAATTCATTGGTTGAAAAAATGAAAGACATCTCTCAAAACGGATTTAAAGGAAAGGGAAATGGTAGTGAGATCTAATTTTAACTTGAAGCTGAATTGAACAAGTTTAAACTAGATCTCACAGTCTCTCTTGAAAGGAATAAAGAACTTGAGAGAGACTTGGTCCGTATTATGGCTGATTTAGAAAAATCCTTTAAATGGACTGTCTCCTCTGATATCTTGAATCAATTGATAAACATGAGATCCACTGCTAGTGAGGGTCTTGGATTTCAGAAGAAAAATCCTCCTTATAATCCTCATAGAAAGTATGTGTGAAATCCAGACAATTGGTTGTGTACTCACTGTGGTAGAAATGACCACTACAAGGACACCTGCCCTGCAAGATCAATTGCTATTAAAAGGGGCAGAACCTTTGTCGAAAGAAAGGAAACCACCAGGCAACCTGGTCCCCCACCCATGAGAATCAGGCTGTTAGGCTGGGCTAGAAAGAGCCTTATTCATTCTCTATCTCATTACTGGAGACTTAACCTAAAATGGGTTCCCAAGGCTAACAAATGACTCTTTGTGCAGGAAAGAGTGAAAGATAGCAGCCAGAGCTGGTTCATGGATAGTGGCTGCTCCAAGCATATGACAGGAAGAATGAAAGAATTCCTCTCACTCAAGGCATTCCAAGGTGGAAGTGTCTCCTTTGGAGATGGTAAGAAAGGATATATCCTTGGTATTGGAAGCGTTGGCAAGTCTCTAGCACATGGCATTGAAAATGTGTATTATGTAAATAGGTTAAAGTATAGTCTACTTAGTGTGCCTCAAATTTATGACAAGGGAAATGAAGTCAAGTTCCTATCTGCTTACTGCACTGTCACAAATCTCTCATCTGGAGAAATCATGTTGGTGGTAAGAAGACACAAGAACATGTACATTGCTGATCTTGATTCTATCTCTGGAGGAGATCTCACCTGCCTGAAAATCCAAGATGATGATGCTGACCTATGGCACATGAGATTGGGGCATGTTAGTTGGTCTCTTCTTAATAAGTTGATCTTAAGGGAATTTCTAGAAGGAAAAGTGTGTGATGCATGTGCCAAAGGCAAGCATGTAAGGTCCTCATTCAAATCCAAGAAGGAAGTAAGCACGTCAAATCCTCTCGAACTTCTTCATATGGACTTGTGTGGTCTAGTAAAAATTCCAAGTCGAGGTGGAAAGAGGTACATCTTTGTGATCGTGGATGACTTCTCAAGGTTCACCTGGACCTTGTTTCTACAAAGCAAGGACGAGACTTTCCCAGTATTTGCTTTTTTTTCCAAGCAGATTCAGGTCAAACAGAACCTCAAAATGATTTGTCTTCGAAAAGATCATGGTACTGAATTTGAAAATGCAAGCTTTGTTGACTTATGTTCTGAACATGGAATTGGACACAACTTTTCTACTCCAAGAACACCTCAGAAAAATGGTGTGGTTGAAAGAAAGAGCAGAACCCTGGTCGATATTTCTAGAACTATGCTGATTAATGGAGATGTTCCCAAAAGTTTCTGGGCAGAGGTTGTCAACACAATATGTTATGTCACTAACAAATGCATGATCAGGTCCCTATTGGAGAAAACCCCATATGAACTCCTCTATCAGAAAAAACCCAAGCTAAGTTATCTTCGTGCTTTTGGGTGCAAGTGTTTTGTTTTGAACAATGGAAATGAGTCTCTTGGAAAGTTTGACCCCAAGAGTGATGAGGGAATCTTTGTAGGCTACTCTTTGACCAGCAAGGCCTACATGATTTTCAATAAAAGGACTTAATGTGTGGAGGAAAGTGTCCATGTTATCTTCAATAAGTCAGGGGACCTAGATGAAAAGGGAGCACTGAATGATGATGAGCTTAATGAACTCTTTCAAATCCAAAGAGACTCTCTCAATGAGTTCGAGGGACCTGATAAAGCCATAGCTGAGGTAGAAGAAAGACCTGACATTGACTTCCAAAAGGTGAATACCTCAGAGATCTCAGCAGATTTAGGAAGTCTCGACAAAGCTTCTAACCTAGTCCATTCCTCCCCTTCTCAACAAATCACAGAGGGACCAGATATGAGTTCTGAATAACCTTCTACTCAAGTCTTTCACTGAAAGCACACAACCTCTCATCCTTTAGACAATCCCATCTCTCCCTTAGACTCTGGAATGCACATCAGGTCCAAGTCTAGAGCTATGGTTGCCTTCTCAGCTTTTATATCTCAGATCGAGCCCAAAAGTATCAAGGAAGCATTAAAGGATGTTGATTGGGTAAATGTCATGCAAGAAGAGCTTCATCAATTCAAGAGAAATCAAGTATGGCACCTGGTCCCCCAACCTTCTAACAGAACTATTATAGGGACAAGGTGGGTTTTCAGGAATAAGCTTGATAAACAAGTAAACACTACCAGAAATAAGGCCAGGCTGGTGGTACAAGGGTATAATCAAGAGAAAGGCATTGACTATGATGAAGCATTCTCTCCTGTTGCAAGGATGAAAGCTATAACAATTCTCATTACTTTTGCTTCTTACATGGAGTTCAAGCTATTTCAAATGGACGTCAAGAGTGCCTTTTTAAATGGATATTTGAAGGAAAAAGTCTATGTTAAACATCCCCCTGGCTTTGAAGATCTTGATCATCCCTCGCATGTGTTCAAGCTGGATAAAGCTCTCTATGGTCTAAAATAGGCTCCTAGGGCCTGGTATGAGATATTGTCAAAATTCCTTCTTCAAAATGGGTTTTCTAGAGGGAAAATTCACAACACTCTCTTTCTGAAAACCAGGGGCAAGAACCTTCACATTGTCCAAGGCTATGTTGATGATATCATTTTTGGGTCCACTCTTGACTCACTTTGTGATGACTTTGCCAAGCTTATAAGAAGTGAGTTTGAGATGAGCATGATGGGTGAATTGAACTTCTTTATGGGGCTACAAATAAAGTAGGTGTCAAATAGGATCATGATCAGCCAACATAAGTACATAAAGGAATTTCTTAAGAAGTTCAACATGGAGAATGCCAATCCCATCGACACTCCTATTGGTACCTCCTCAAAACTAGACAATGATGAATCTGGTCCCCCTGTTAATGAAACTATGTACAGAGAAATCATTGGTTCTCTCTTGTACCTAACTGCCAGCAGGCCAAATATAGTGTTCAGTGTGGGAATGTGTGATAGATTTCAAGCTTGTCCTAAGGAGTCTCATCTCAAGGCTGCCAAAAGAATTCTCAGATATCTCAAAGGAACTCCTGACCTCGTGCTCTTCTACCACTTAGGAGATAATTTTGAACTAGTTGGGTATGCAGATGCTAATTACGCAGGGCACCTGGTTGACAAAAAAATCACCTCAGGAATGACTCATTTTTTTGGAGCTTCCTTGATCTCCTGTGGGACCAAAAAACAGAACTCAGTCGCTCTTTCTATAGCTACAACAGAGTATGTGGATGCTACAACCTATTGTGCTCAACTGTTATAGATCAAACAACAGCTTGAAGACTTTGGAATATTCACTAAGTGTGTGCCTCTCATGTGTGACAACACCAGTGCTGTGAATATGGCCAAGAATCCTGTCCATCACAAGAGGACAAAGTACATTGACATCCGACATCACTTTCTTAGAGATAATGTTGAAAAGAAACTAATCAACATGAACTTTTACAAGACGGAGGACCAGATTGCTGATATTTTTACAAAAGCCTTGGGAAGAGATCAGTTTGAGAAAAACTATCTAAGCTCGTATTAATGCAGGGGACCTGATCCCTCAGTCAGCAAAACCCCCATCATGTGGCTATAATTAGAAGTCAGGTATCCTAGAGCATGATGTATCTATACTGTCTAACTCAATACTATATCATTGTAGGTATACACGCATGGTGGAAGGAGAAACATCAATAGGAGATAAGATGTTGGATAAACATCAAGACATGATTCAGAAATTCACTGAAAGGGACTCGATCCCTCTTACAGGTCAGTATTAAAAATTGTACACTTTTAAAAAATGAAAGCATTCATTGTGTAACGGCACCACTGACACCTTTCCAATCAACGATGTCGCATCAGTTCTAACCTAAAAAGTGATCTCTATTCCTGACGTGACACGTTGCTTCACCCCTTTTTAACCTATCCCATCCATCCCTTTTTCAAATCACACCTCTCTTAAAATGCCTCTCTCTGACCAGGTCACTTGTTTTTCAATCTTTCTTCCTCTCTAAACTAAACAACGTCAGTCCAATCTCTCTTCATCTTCTTAAGTTCTCTCCACCTTGTCTCAACCAAGCTCTCCAACCAAAGGCTTCTCAGAGGGTTCCTCTCTCTTGCCCTCCTATGAAAATACTCCAACATGGATGAATTAAGAAACCCTTTTCTGTCTCTTCTCCTACTCCCATATCAGATCCCTCATTTGAACTGGAAAAATCTCCATCTATGGACTCTCTTTCCATTTCCAAAGTAAGTGTAAGAAATACTGACCCCCCCCAACATGGTGATCTCTGAAGATAACTTAGTGTCAGTCACTGAATCAGCGCATATAGAGGGACCTAATACAAACCCTATGACTGAGTCAGATTTGAGAGAAAAATCTATATTGGGTGGGTCTGAATTCTCTAGGGGACGAATGTTTGATGGAAATCTATCCGAAACCAAAGGAAACTCATCAAATATTTTAGCAATGGGAGATGATTTGGTGGAAAGTTATCTCACGTCTTTGGCTAAGGGAGATGTTGGAGTCGAGAATTCAGAAGAAAGATCAGAGAATGTTACTCCATCTCAAGAGGCTCTCACTCCAGTTACTCTTCTGACTCCCAAGTGGGATAGAACCCCTGCATCTCAGGCTCCATTGGCATTGGTAAGAAATCTCAAAGAATAAGATGATATTTACAAGGATGAAGTACCTTTATGGTGGAAAGTTCAAAAAAGGATGGTTATTACATCAGCTGTTGAGTCATCCTCTCAGTGACCACGTAAGGTACCTGGTACTCGAAGCATGTCTGAACAACGTATGGCAACTGCCATGAAAGAAAATGAGAAAAGCACTAAGAAAAGAAGGAAGTTGAGGAAGACAGTTATCTCTGATGATCTTGAACCAGAAAAGTTTGTGGATTTGGAAGAGAAAAGGAAATCTGATGAGGAAATTGAAGATGATGCCATCAAGGGTGTGGAAAATATGCGGAAGAAAGTTCTCTCCAAAGGGAAGGCTTCTAAGAGAAAAGATGAAGCAGCCGCTCCAAAAGAAAAGAACAAGAATCCTGTCAAGAGCCCTAAAAAAAGAATTTCCAGCAAAAAGAAGGACTCAGGCCCTAGCCAGAAGAAGGATGTGCTTTCTGTCTTAAAGAGAAAAAGAGACCATCTAGAAGAGCAAACGGAGGAACCTGGTCCCTCCTCTAAGGTCAAGAAGCAGAAGCTTACTCAAGTACAACAAATCTCTCTCTTGAAGCAACAGAAGGTGCTAAATGGTCGAGTTTTTGACCCAGAAATCAATGACCACAGAGGAATGGTAGAATTAATTGACATGGTCAAAGTGCAGAAATAGGATCACCTGTTTGAGCCACCCATTCCGATACTGTTTGAGAAAGAGGTCACTGAGTTCTATGTGAAAATGGTATTCAATAAAAGTTGAAGAATCACTGACCACAACAGTTGATGGAGTGGAAATCTTTTTGGATAAATCGACACTTGGACAAATTCTGGAGGTGCCAATAGAGGGATTAAGATCCCTGAAGGATCAGTTTTCATGCATCGACTTCTTAAATGAGATCAGCAAATTGAAGAATCTGAATAGGAAAAGACTTGGGAGGAAGCAGATGAAGGGAGAATATCAGCTTGTGTTTGAACTTATTAACAAATTTCTTCTTTCTCGCACAGAAAAAAGGACTATTGTTGGTATTTCTGATCTTTTTCTCATGGAAGCCTTGGTTACCCTGCAACCTATACTATTGTTTACCTTAGTTACTGGGGGTTTCAAGGAAAACTTATGTGGTTAGTTACTGGGGGTTTCAAGGAAAACTTATGTGGGGCACCTTTTGGGTGTGGGATGCTCGTTTAAGAAATCATGCTTACCCACATAAGGAAGATCATCACTATGAAGGAGGGCAAGCACGGTTTGGGCTATGGGTATCTGCTGAACAAAGTGTTCATGCATTTTGGAATTCATCCTAGCAAGGGTGTACAAGGGACCAGGAAGCAGATGTTCACCAAAGGAACACTTGAGGAGTGTGAATATATAGAAAAAGAAGGAGGAGTTGGTGTAACACCTCGGAACACAACCCAACTTTTAAACTTAAGAAATCAGAGAGTTTTGAACTTTTCAGAATTTACGGGTCCAAATAACGGACCATGGTTTGAACCACGAGTCGTGAAGTGAACCCGTGGTTCCAGTCTATTAGTTCGACCTCTGGTCTGAGAACCACGAGTTAGTTCTATGGACTGTGGTTCTGACTACGGTCCATCCTATCAACTCGTGGAATCAGATCAGAGGGTTGATAAGTTTCCAAGTTTCACGACTGGTTTCTACGGCCCGTAGATTGAACTACAGACCATCTTGTAACTCGTAGAACTTGTTCAGAGAACTGCAAGTTTCCTAAAAGCTATGACTTCGGTCTACGAACCGTGATCCATTCTACGGGTCCGTCCTGTTGACCCATAGTTTGGCTTCTGCAGCTTGTTCACTTGGCCAGGAACGACGGATGGAAACTATGAGTAGTGGTTTGGTCTACGACCCGTGGAATCCGTCCGTGGTCCCTGAAAGTCAACTTTTTTCAGATTTTTCCTAATTATGTCCCAAGGGTAATTTAGTCATTACCCACCTTTTTAACTCCTAAATGAGGTTGTTTTGACTATTCTAGAAGGGTCTTCACCCTCATTATCCTAAGTCCCTCCTCAAATCTTCATTCGTCTTCCAAAAAGGAAAAAAACTCCTTCAAGCTCCAAGTCTCAAGCTCCAAGTTCAAGTCTCCAGCTCCAAGTTCAAGTCTCCTTTTCTTTTCAATTTCAAGTGGGTTAGCTTCAATCAAGGTATGTGGGTATTCAATAAGGGATTCCCTCCACCCTTATGCCCAAAACCCCAATCTTCTAAATTGAATTTGTGGATTTCTAAATTAGGATTCTTACTCAAATTGGGGAAAAAGTTATGGGTCTTCTTTTAAGGCATCAATTCATGATTTTTTATTACATACCTATGATTTATTGAAGTTCCTTAGTTGACTTCAAAAGCCCATATGTTGATGATGAATGTTAGCATGATTTCATTGAATTGCATGTCTTCAAGTAGAATTGGTATATTTAGGTAACATGACCTCTATATTCATGAAATTGCATGCCTAATTCTCCAAGTTATGATATTAGAAAGGAAAATATATTTTGAATTATGGTTTTGCAAAGCTTTAAGATTCATGACTTGTGAATTGCATGACATCAGATATGTCCTTATGCTTTTCCAACAGTTTTGGACATTAGATATGTCCCTATGTTTTATGAAAGGTTTGGCATCCAGATATGTCTACCTAAGTTATGAACAGTTTTGACATCAGATATGTCATAAGTATTATGAGCTATATGTATATGTTTTTGGGAGTAGTATTAGCATCGAGTTGGACAGGGTGAGAGTACCCTTAGTCCCAGAACTACGTGCCCCCGTAGGTTCTAAGTCCCCTCAGTTGGGCATCAGATTTAGTGATCACGCCATAGTCATGCCTCTATACCCTGGCAAGGTATATTGGGTCCTTTTGATGGGGAGTATACATCAGATTCCATGTAGCTCACATGGTCTATGTCGGTTAGAGAACCTCCCACAAATATAATATCAGGTTTTAAAATGCATTGACTCCTTGCTTTCAAATTTTAGGACTATTATAACTACTATGATATTTGTATAAATTGCTTAGCATTGCATTGAGACTCTTGCATTTCAGCTTTACACTTATAGCATGATTTTAGTTTTACAAGTTTATTTAGCATGCTTATCTCAGATTCCCGTTTATCTTACATATTCGATACATCCTATAGTACTGACACATTTTGCGCTGCATCCTTTTACGATGCAGATTCAGGCACCTTCCCTCAGACTCGTGGCTAGACTACGCCAGACTTTCATCTAATCATTGGTGAGTTCTCATTCTTTGAGGACTAGAGTTAGCGAGCCTAACTTTAAGTTTTCATTTCAAATTTTCGAGTTAGCTGGGGTCTTGTCCCAGCAACTCTTTATGACAGTTAGAGGCTTTCCAGACATAGACAGTATTTGGGTCTCCTTTTTGGATGTGTATTCCTATTTGACTTGATTATCTATACATTTGATTTTGGATCTTCCTATTAGGCTTCCGCTTATCTATTGATTTATCTGAGTTATGATAAGACCAAGGGTTAACTTGGGACACTTGTGGTCCTAAATCCCGTGTTACTTCTAGGGGGTAGCCTCAGGGCATAACAAACTTGGTATCAGAGCCTCAGGTTCAAGAGTCCTAGGATGTCTAAAAGCTGCATCGAGTAGAGTCTCTTTCATATGTGTGAAGCGCGCCACACTTATGAGAGGGAAACTATGAGATGTCTTAGAAAAACTTTACTTCTTTCATGATCATATCGTGCGATAGAACTTAACTCTAATAGCTCTCTAATCCTTCCCTTGTACATTTCAGATTATGCCTCGATGTGCTATGCCTTACCGAGCCGCTCAGAATGCTGTTCTTCCAGTTCCAGCCCTCTAGGTCACGAATGAGGAATTCAGGAATGCCATCCATATGCTAGCCTAGACCATGGCCGCTCAGGACAATCAGCCAGCTCCTATCCCCATCCACCCTCAAGGTGGGGTAGCAGCCCGAGTTCGTGACTTTATCCGCATGAACCCACCTGAGTTTTGGGGTTTGAAAGTGAGTGAGGGCCCACTTAGCTTTATTGATGAAGTGAAGAAGATATTTGATGTTATACAATTAGTTGGTGTTGATTGTGTAGAGCTCGCATTCTATCAACTCAAGGATGTGGCTCATATCTGGTTCACGCAATGGAAGAAAGCTAGGGCTAGAGACGAAGTCCTTATGACTTGGGATTGTTTTGAAAGGGCTTTTATTTACTGATTCTTCCTGAGGGAGTTAAGGCAAGCGAAGGTCGAGGAGTTTGTGAACTTGAGACAGGTGTCCATACACAGCTCTCCAGATACGCTTCTGCTATGGTAGCAGACCCGCATGATCAGATGAGTAAATTTATCTATGGGGTTTCAGATATAGTAAAGAAGGAGTGTAGGTCCGCTTTGTTGTTGAGTGATATGAATATTTCCAGACTCATGACTCATGCTCACCAGATCGAGGGAGACAAGCTGAAGAATATGGCTTGAGCTTCTTAAAGATTATGACATGAGTGTGCTTTACCATCCAGGTAAGGCCAATATTATGGCTGATGCACTTAGTAGATTGTCTATGGGTAGTGTGTCTTCAGTCGAAGACGGGAAGAAGGAATTAGTTAAGGAGGTTCATAGGCTTGCTCGGTTGGGAGTTCACCTTATGGACTCAATAGAAGGTGGTGTTATTGTTCAGAATGGTTCTGAATCATCTTTGGTAGCTAAAGTGAAGGCAAAGCAAGACAGTGATCCTATTTTGCTTCAGCTAAAGAGTGCAGTCTATCAGCAAAGGGTTGAGGTTTTCTCCCAAAGGGGAGATGGTGTGCTTCGCTATCAGGGTCGTTTGTGTGTGCCAGATATAGATGGGTTGAGATAGCAGATTCTGACTGAGGCTCATAGTTCCAGATATTCTATTCACCCGGGTGCCACCAAGATGTGCCGTGATCTATTGGAAGTCTATTGGTGGAATGGTATGAAGATGGACATAGCCAATTTTATGGCTAAGTGTCCCAATTGTCAGCAAGTGAAGGTAGAGCATCAACGACCAGGTGGCATGACTCAGGATATTGACCTTTCTACTTGGAAGTGAGAAGCGATCAATATGGACTTCATTACAGGTTTGCCTCGTACTCGAGGCAATACAATTCGATTTGGGTGATTGTCGACTGGATGACTAAGTCATCCCACTTCTTCGCTATTAAGACTACGAATTCAGTGGATAATTATGCCAGACTCTACATCCGAGAGATAGTCTAATTACATGGTGTCCTATTGTCCGTCATTTCAGATAGAGGTACTCCATCTACCTCTTAGTTTTGGAGATCGTTTCAGAGAGGTCTTGGTACTCAGTTGAAGCTTGGCATAACTTTTCACCCTCAGACGGCCGGCCAAGCAGAGCGTACTATTCAGACTTTGGAGGATATGTTGAGAGCTTGTGTGATTGACTTCAATGGTAATTGGGATGATCACTTACCTTATATCAAGTTTGCCTACAACAACATCTTTCACTCTAGCATCCAGATGGCTCCTTATGAGGTGCTTTATGGTCGGAGGTGTAGGTCTCCTATTGGTTAGTTTGAGGTAGGTTAGGAAGCTTTGATTGGTCCAGATTCAGTGCATGAGACTATGGAGAAGGTTTAGCTTATTAGGGAGAGGTTGAAGATCGTTCAGAGTCGAAAAAAATCATATGCAGATGTGAGGAGAAGAGAATTAGAACTTGAGGTTGATGATTGGGTTTTTCTGAAGGTGTCGCTATGAAGGGTGTGATGAGATTTGGTAAGAAAGGGAAGCTTAGTCCCCATTTTGTAGGTCCTTATCGGATTCTGAGGAAAGTTGGTAGAGTTGCGTACGAGTTGGATTTGCCAACAGAGTTAGAAGCAGTTCATCCAGTTTTCCATGTTTCCTTATTGAAGAAGTGTGTTGGCAATCCAACCTTGATTATTTCTTTGGAGGATGTGGGTGTGAAGGATAGTCTCACCTATGAGGAGGTTCCCGTAAAGATCCTTGATTGTCAGATTTGGAGGTTGAGGAACAAAGAAGTTACTTCGGTAAAAGTCCTTTGGAGGAATCAGCTAGTTGAGGGAGCTACTTGGGAAGTAGAATCATCCATGATAGCCAAGTACCCTCATCTCTTCCCTTTCGATTCTGTTTCACTTTGAGGTAATAGTTTCCTCCTTAGTATGTTCCTTTGATTTTATTCCATCAGTTTTCCTCATGATCCTAGCATGTATTCATGTTTTTGAAGTTGATTCAGTCATGTTTTTAAGTTGCAAGCTCAGTTTTCATGTTTGTTCTTCATATTTTATGTGTTGTTGACTAGTTGGGTTGTTTTCTCTTCAGTTTTCCCTTGTTTAGTCTTCATTAGAGGACGAATGATCCCAAGGGGGAGATATTGTAATACCTTAAAATTTGACACAGCTTTTAAACTTAAGAAATCTGAGAGTTTTGAACTTTTCAAAAATTACGGGTCTAAATCACGGACCGTGGTTCGAACCACAGGTCGTGAAGTGAACCCGTGGTTCAAGTCTGTTGGTTTGACCTCTGGTCTGAGAACCACGAGTTGGTTCTACGGACCGTGGTTCTGACTATGGTCCATCCTATTAACTAGTGGAATCAGATAAGAGGGTTGACAGGTTCCCTAGGTTTCACGACTAGTTTCTACGGCCCATAGTTTGAACTACGGACCGTCCTGTAACTCGTAGAACTTGTTCAGAGAACTACAAGTTTCCCAGAAGCTACGACTTGGGTCTATGACCCATGATCCATTCTATGGGTCCATCTTGTTGACTCGTAGTTTGGCTTCTGCAGCCTGTTCACTTGGCCAGGAATGACAGATGAAAACCATTAGCCGTGGTTTGGTCTACGACCCGTGGAATCCATCCGTGGTCCCTGAAAGTCAACTTTTTCTAGCTTTTTCCTAATTATATCCCAAGGGTATTTTAGTTATTACCCACCTTTTTAACTCCTTAATGAGGTCGTTTTAACTATTTCTAGAAGGGTTTTCACCCTCATTAGCCTAAGTCCCTCCTCAAATCTTCATTCATCTCCCAAAAAGGAAAAGAACTCCTTCAAGCTCCAAGTCTCAAGCTCCAAGTTCAAGTCTCCTTTTCTTTTCAATTTCAAGTAGGTTATCTTCAATCAAGGTATGTGGGTATTCAATAAGAGATTCCCTCCACCCTTATGCCTAAACCCCCAATCTTCTAAATTGAATTTGTGGATTTCTAAATTAGGATTCTTACTCAAATTGGGAAAAAGGTTATGGGTCTTCTTTTAAGGCATCAATTCATGATTTCTTATTACATACCTATGATTTAATTGAAGTTCCTTAGTTGACTTCAAAAGCCCGTATGTTGATGATGAATTTTAGTATGATTTCATTAAATTGCATGTCTTCAAGTAGAATTGGTATGTTTAGGTAACGTGACCTCTATTTTCATGAAATTGCATGCCTAATTCTTCAAGTTATGATATTAGAAAGGAAAGCATATTTGAATTATGGTTTTGCAAAGCTTTAAGATTCATGACTTGTGGATTGCATGACATCAGATATGTCCTTATGCTTTTCCAACAGTTTTGGACATTAGATATGTCCCTATGCTTTATGAAAGGTTTGACATCCAGATATGTCTACCTAAGTTATGAACAGTTTTGACATCAGATATGTCGTAAGTATTATGAGTTATATGCATATGTTTTTGGGAGTAGTATTAGCACCAAGTTGGACAGGGTGAGAGTATCCTTAGTCCCAGAACTACGTGCCCCTATAAGTTCTAAGTCCCCTCAGTTGGGCATCAGATTTAGTGATCACGCCACAGTCATACCTCTATACCTTGGCAAAGTATATTGGGTCCTTTCAATCAGGCGTATACATCGGATTCCATGTAGCTCACATGGTCTATGTCATTTAGAGAACCTCCCACATAAATAGTATCAGGTTTTAAAATGCATTGACTCATTGCCTTCAGATTTCAAGACTATTATGACTACTATGATATTTGTATAAATTGCTTGGCATCGCATTGAGTCTCTTGCATTTTAGTTTTACACTTATAGCATGATTTCAGTTTTACAAGTTTATTTAGCATGCTTATCTCAGATTCCCATTTATCTCACATATTCCGTACATCCTATAGTACTGACACATTTTGCCCTGCATTCTTTTACAATGCAGATTCAAGCACCTACCCTCAAACTCGTGGCTCGACTATGCCAGACTTTCAACTGATCATTGGTAAGTCCTCATTCTTCGAAGACTAGAGTTAGCAAGCCATTCTTTATGTTTTCATTTTAGATTTTCGAGTTAGCTGGGGTCTTGTCCCAGCAACTCTTTATGACAGTTAGAGGCTTTTCAGACATAGACAGTATTCGGGTCTCCTTTTTAGATGTGTATTCCTATTTGACTTGATTATCTATACATTTGATTTTGGATCTTCCTATTATGCTTCCGCTTATCTATTGATTTATCTGAGTTATGCTATGACCAAGGGTTAACTTGGGATACTTGTGGTCCCAGGTCCCGTGTTACATTTAGGGGGTAGCCTCGGGGTGTGATAGCTGGTTCTAAGTCATTTATGTCTGATCTAATTGCCTCTCAAAAGTGATTATCTGTTGAGTTGAAGCGCTTAACTGCCTTAATTGCTCAGCAAGAGGCTGAGATTGTAACTCTCAAGGCTCAAATGCAAACCACCACTGAGGGACCAGATGCCAGTTCATATACGGTTGCCAAGCTACAAGAGGAAAATGCTCATTTGAACTCTGAAGTCACCTTTCTGATAGACCAGGTCGGAGTCCTCACTCAGAAACTGCTCGTGGATCATGAGGAAGCCAACACTCGCATGACTCTTATGCTTCAGAAGATGGCTTGACTCCCCTCAATCATCCCCTTTCTTGATTCCTTCCAGCCTAGCTTTTCAAATTCTCCCCCTTGTTCCTAGTCTACTTCTGTGGTATCTTACTAATGATGTTTTTGTTTTTTTGTACCCTTTGTAATGCTGCTCTAATGAATGAAATGAAGTCTTTGTTATGATGTTTATCTTGCATCTGATCTCCGTTGATTAACTCCTTTCATTCATGTTTGTGTTTCCCTAGAGGCATGAGTTAACTTGGCTAACTATCTTTGCTTTTGGTTTACTGTTCACTCTTTTTTATGATTCCAAAAGAGGGAAAATATTGCTGACAGGGGGAGCAGGTGTTGGGACCAGGTAACAGTGGTAGGGGGAACTTGTGAATGGGACCAAGTAAGGACGACAGGGAAAACTTAGTTTGTCATCATCAAAAAGGGAAAACTGATGTAATATGGTCTTTAAGTTTTGATGACTGACAAACACTCAGAAGGACCTGGTTCGCGTAAGTAGCCTCGAAATACAGTCAACATGGTACAACTGTAAGTTGTACATCCTGCAGCTTTAGGACTGGGTTTCTGCAGTCCTTGAAGTTCGCTGGACCAATAGCAATGTGTTAAGGTTTTGGCTCTCTTATTTATAAAGAATGAGTCACTTTAGACAAAACCTAGTTTTTGCAAATCCAAGTTTTATTCTCTCAAAGCAAAGGCTACTCAAGATCTTTGAGGAAATAAAGGCTCTTTGAGCAAGGGACCTGATCGTGATCAAGATGATATCAACAGTTCCTTTTCATTAGTTGAGTCTTTTGTATTATGTTCTTGTGTTGTAAACCATCAGCTAGAGTTAATTGATTGTGTGAAGTTGTATTAGCTAGAGTTAGTTAATACTGTGGTGATGTAGTAGAGTTATTGCATCTGACATTGTAATAGAGTTATTGCAGTGTAGTGGATTAAGAGTTTAATCCGTAAGATTACTGGAGTCTGTAATTCGGAGTTGCCCAGTTGTTTAGTGAAGTTTGGTTGGTGAAATCTTACTAGGGTAAGTCGTGATTTTACTCCCTTGATCAAGGATTTTTCCACGTAAAAGTCTTGTGTTCTTACCTTCTGTTATTTCACTTTCTCACTCTTCATTGCAACTCTAGTCCAGGGACCAGGTCCCTTGGCCCTCGGTGGACCCATACAAGCAATCAAAGAGTCAAATCAGAATTTGAACTCAAGTGAACAAAGATAAGATATTACTTTACTTGACCCTCCATGTGCGGTTACGAAAGGATGCCCCAATTCTTTAAGAATGAAAGGTGGTCTATAAAGTTCTCGGAAAGATACAAGAAGCTTTTCTCAGAAACAAAAAAGGAAAACCAAAATTACAAAAAAGGGTAAGGGAGTAAGGTAATTTTATAGTTCGTTCTTTAATTGTCAATGTAATTTAGAATTTTGAGGCATATTCATTGACTATATAAAGAAAGGTCTTGGGCCTAACTCGCACCCTAAAATCTAGCTCAAAGGGAGGAGGATTGTCCAAGCCTTATAAGGAGACCAATTACTCATTCCATATCCGATGTCGGACATTTAACACTCCCCCGCACGCCCAGACCTAGTTAACTGGAGTGTGAACAATATAATATGAGGGCCCAACATCGGTGAACAAAGAATTGGAATGGGTCTGGCTCTGATACCATGTAAAAAAGGTTTAGGGCCTAACTCGCACCTCAAAAGCTAGCTCAAAGGGATGAGGATTGCCCAAGCCTTATAGGAGACCAATTACTCATCCCATATCCGATGTGGGACATTTAACAGACTAATTCACATGTTTCAATGTTATTTGATTAATGTGCAGTTCAAGCACTAATATTGAAGTGGAATCTAAAGGCACAGAAACATTTCTTAGTGCAGACCCTGCAATTGTAAACTCCTTCTTTTAATAAATTATGGAAATCTTGATTAACACTTATTATTTATGATCTTATGAGAATTTTTGATAGTTTTCAACAATATATCTAGTAAATGTGATTTCGAGCAGTCATATTCTTATCTATAATCGTGGGTTGGTAGAGCCGATTGATGAGCTAAATATGTTAACCCCTTTTCGCCTATAGTATAGGGAATGATCCAAGGAAAAAAATTCATTTTGAACTCATCAATCTTCTATTTTCAGCTAACAGTTTCTTCTTTTGTTTATTCATTTCTTTTTTAAGAAAGTTCCATCATATTCAGAATCATTTCACGGATAAAATGGCGGCGGTGATACATATCCCACCTCATTTACGGTGGATTTGCTTTACTGCGTTCACATGTATTTTAGAAATATTTATACCATATAAACATTGCTAAATGACTTCATAAATATACTTTTTCAGGATTTGATGAGAGCAGCTTCATATCCATACCAACGAGGTTTCTAATCTACGAGTTAGAGTTGAAGTTTTGAAGTTTTAAATTATAAAAGATGTCTGGAGACACAATTATGTAGAGTTTAATTTATTTTATTTTTTTGGTAGAAAATAATTCTAGGCTAGTTTTACAGCATAATCTTTTGTTCGAAGACCTTTTTTTCTTTTTAGTTCTACTTACAATTATTATCGCAGTTTTAATTTTATATCGTTCGTTGTGTTTCAATTTGTCACGAGTTAGTTGGCCTTTTTGTTTGTTTCCATCAAAAGAAGTTCAAGAGAGATTTTTGTCTGTGAAATGACTCAGTTTTAGGATTTCCTATATCCTTGTTTTGATTTACTCCAATATTGTAAAAATATGACTATTCTTTTTCTGTCTGTTTAATTTTTCATCTGTAAGAACAAAATTTGTTTGAGATTTGCATCATCCACCATATCTTTTTGTTAGAGTCTTGCATAATTATACTTAGTTATAACTTGTTACGCAACTCAATGTAAGACCGGGGGTCAGATTGTTTGATAAATACAACTAGGTGACTATGATTCTGCATTATTCATATTGATGCAAGTATATGTTGTGAACTCAACATATTGAGGTGCTACACCATGTCACGACCCAACCCACCAGGCCATGCGGGCGCCTACTCTCACCACCCATCCAACAGGTGACATACAGAAAATGGAAAGTAGCAAAATAACCTTTCTTTTATTATGAAAACCTTGTTATTACAACATTTGAAAACAGAAAAATAGTTCTGAAACGTAAATTACCGTCCTAGGACCTAGTCTAAATATGTACAAGAGCTACTACAAGATTTATACAAGGAGGAAAAGTAAATAAGACACAACTTTCATCATGGAGGAAGGACAGAAGCTTCTGCAGATCACCATCGCCATGTACCTATGAAACGTCACCAGCCCTTCAACCAGACTATACCAAAAAGGTATAGCAAGAGTAGAGTCAGTACAACTACACGCACTGGTAGGCATCATCGGTCGACCCAAATCCACTCCTACCATCATATAAGAAGAATAGGGAAAAACATGAAAATAAATAATATAACTCCATCCTTCATCGCTTTCCCTTATCGGACCCTATCTCAATCGATCGTCTACTCGTACCCCTTACCTCAACCCTTTCTATTCCTTCCACTGTTGACTCCCTCTTTATAAGGTCTTCCGAGTCACGCTAATCTTAAACTTCCCAAGTCACACTAACCCTAGACTTCCCAAGTCACACAACCTTAGACCAACTGCTAAATCCAACTCTGACTGCCTCACCATTAACCTAGTCAACTCCCATGACTATGCATCCAGAACAACCCAGACCCTGTCATTCTAGATCCACTAAACCCAGGGCACTACACACAAGTACCCGGACCCGCCCCGGGTCCCTAGACAATTCCTCCCAGGATATCACCCGCTAGTCACACCATGTAGGACTCCCAACCATTCCCCTAGTTTACCAACCACATGTAAACCACCTTTATAACTATGATCAATAATCAACGACATAACCAACAACAACCCTTGTTGTATAGCCCGGACCCACCCTAGGATCCTCTCTAAACAACACCTAAGTGTTAAACAGACAACCCGGTCTAATCCAATACCAACTCAGCAGATATAACAGGATTCCCGGTCACTCAAGGACCACCAACCAATATCACAATTTAATAAAATAGCTCGGTCCACTCACGAAAACAATAACGGTCAATACAATGCAACAATATCAATGCAATGATGCAGTAAAATAAATGCATACCAGGCGTGGTACCCGAGCCAATCGTTAGTATTTCGTACCAAGCGTGGTACCCGAGCCAACCATTTGTTATACATGTACCAAGCGTGGTACCTGTGCTAATCGTTTGTTATACCTGTACCAGGCGTGGTACCCGTGCCAACCATTAGTATACCCGTACCAGGCGTGGTACCCAAGCCAACCGAATATCAATAATCCACAGTCAAATAATGAATAAACAACTTGTAAACCAACAAGCAATACACCGTTCAATTCACGGACTGTAAAACAAGACCCTTAGACATTCTACACAATTCCTCTAAGCAATGCAATTCATATAAATACTTAGATAAGAGTACAAAATATACAACATTCACATGAATCGTAAGCCATCACCTACCCTCTCTCCCGGGTATATAACATAATCTCGACCTCCGTCCAAAGACTAACAACACTCACCCTTTATTTACATATAAAGAATGGTTTCCCCTTTTAGCATAATTTAACAACCCCGTTGATTTTGGAATGTACATAGATAATAACAATACGAGTTACCACCCTTTAGCCCTTAGCAAAATAACGACTACTTATCATGCCTTTCGCATTCGGAAATCCTGCCTAGGAGTTTTCCATTTCCATACCCTTTTAGTTGTCCTTGCAATCCCCGATTCACCGAACTTTCCCGACATCCCAGTCCCCGAGTCCTATCATTTTAGCATGCCAAGACAACATAAACAGCTTAAAATAACTACAATTAAACCATAGTTCAATCCAACCAATCCTTAGCTCACTCATAACTAATACCAAATCCACCAGACTCCGTGCCCGGAGGCCTAAAATATGAAATCTCCATTCCTCTATATGATGAATAAAAACAAATGTAAACAAGTCTAACTACTCATGAAAACCTAGCCTACCTGGATGCCAAGCAGCTGCAATCGTGCATTTCTGGCTTCGTGAAGGCATTCCCGGCTGAACGATGGTCCTGGAATACATTGTTCCGTGTCCGTCCAGCAATGAACCCTCCTCTTCATGATTCCCTAGCCTTGGAGCAGCATGGGAGGGTTTTGGAGAAACCCTCGTATGTTTTCCACTTGAGGAGGAGAGCATCTTTTATTAAATCTTGTTCTGAGGCTTCTGCCTCCCGTCACTCCTCTATGGCGGTTAACCCTCTGCTATAGCGGAATAATTACCACTATAGCAGAGTGATGTCAGCCCAAATTATTTCAAAAAAAAATAGAAATTTTCACTACGTCACCTTACTTAAACGAACGTACTTTAAATTAGTTTCCCCAAATAATTCGATTTCGCAATTCTTAAAGTAACGACGGGTCCGGTCGTTACAACAGATACTAATTTACCCACTGTTCATCCCTGAATGATCCTGGAATAAAACAAGATGAGGGAAACTGGCCTGGGACTTTTACTGTCCCAATCAATCGTGTAACTTATGGACCTATGCGAATTACCGACACTCCCTCGATTAGTCACACCGATTTGGAAAAGATTAGAAGATCCCACTCTCTCAGAGAAAAATTTTCCTTCCAAAGAATTACACGTGACCTCCCCGAGTACCCAAGAAAATCTAAGGCCTTGTGTCATGTTGGGACGGATGAATTTGAAAAGACCCGGGAGAACCTTTCATTACCAGAACTGGTTTTCCATCCATTATAGCGAACAATATACCGCTATAGCAGTTCCGCTATAGCAGATTGCCGACCGCTATAACAGTTGACAATAGAATAAAATAGGGGAGTAACAGACTTCACCCCCCAATTCTCACCACATTTCCTTCAAAAAATACTATATTCTCTCCCGATCACTTCTCTTTCGACGTCAAAATTTTTAGGCAAGACTCATTTCTACTTGATTCTTTACTTCCTTGCACGAATTTAGACATGATTATGGTAGAAAACTAGGAACCTTAGTGTATATTGAAGTGGGTTTTCAAACTTAGAACTTTTGGTTGGATTTTGTTGAATTCCCGAAGCATGGATGCTTCCCTTACGTTTACAATGCCTCCCAAACATTCTGGGTGTAAGGATTACGCTATTATTGGTCAAAAATGGGCCAAAACACGGGTGGAATATGAAGGATTGTTCTTGAACAAAAGTGGTGATTTGGATGATTTATAGGGGTTATAATCCCTAAATTTTCGTAGAAAACAGAAATGGGGGACTTTGGGTAGGTAGATTTGAACTTGGGGTGTCAAAAACAGAATTTTGGACCAAGGGGCGCCATTGTTGCACCCCTTGAAGCTTTGGGGATAATGAATACCGCTATGGCGATTGGGCTCCGCTATAGCGGTTCCGCTACAACAAATATTTTTTCGCTATGGTGGTTCCTGATAACGCTCAAACTACACCTCAAATTAATGAGCGTAAGCGATCGTTGTCAAATATATAACCCAACGAAGGTTGGGGTCGATCCCACAGAGAATATGGTGAAGATTAAGACTTTAGTGAATTAGATGACTACTGGTCAATCGTTTCCAGTAAATAAAGGGGGGGTTTTGTAATCAACGTGAACAAAAGCAACAATTATGTAAGAGAAATAATCAATAGGAGAGAATGAACTAGGGACGTGTTCACCATGGCGTTTGTAACACTGTCGATTCTAGGCGTAGCAGGGTTCTTTCTATATGCGTGTCACGATGTGATTGCGTCAATTGTATCGTCTAAACGTCTCTTGACCAAATAAACAAATTTCCTTTTCTATTCTTTTGACCTCGAAAAGATGTGCTTTTTAGATTTCAATCCTAACATCAAGTAGAGTAATCCAGTTACGGCATTAATCTTTAAGACGAGAGTTGGTAGTCTCGAATTCTTGTCGTTAATCAAGTTTTCCCGGTTTTAATCTCTTTACTCAAGCAAATTAAACCTAGGCATGTTCTAATGTTTGCAACCACTAGAAAACGTGACATAAAGTATGATTAACAACGTGACTACATGTAAATTGAACCCGTCGCTACCCGGAATCTATATTGTTACGTTAGCCATGGCTCCCACAACCCTAGTTGCGGGAGTTTTAGTTACTCATGCTCGAAGAAGAAAAGAAGGAATTCATAATAAAGGAAAGAAGATTCTTACAATATGATGAAAATACCCTTCAATAATCCAAGAACAAGAAGAACCAAGAACTCAAGAACGAATCAAGAACACGAATGTTAATTCAAGAAACGCGTTCTTGCTCTCGAAAACTAACTAAAAATCGTCTTTAAAACTAATGGTTGAACGACTTAAAGAAATAATATTCGACGCCTTAACATAAACCTAACATAGGGTATTTATAGGAGTAATAGAAGCCAAATCCAAAACGGGCTAGGAATCCCCAAAACGCGGGCAGCCGCCTGAAGCTACTGCCTTAACTTGACGGCCAGGCTGACGGACCGTCAAGCCAGTGACGGACCATCGCCTGGACCGTCACACTTAGGCAGTGGTACTGCCTCCACACGACGGTCGTTGTGACGGACCGTCACATGTGTGACGGGCCGTCACTCAGGCCGTCACTCTTAGGCAGAATTCTCTTTTTCTCGTATTTCCTTCCGTTTCCGTGTTTGTTTCCATTTCCTACAAATATAACATAAAAACATCAAAAACAACAACGGTTGCTTGAAAACGTACGATTGTTCTTAGTAAAAAGGAGTCGAAAGTGACGTAAAATGGCGTCACATCAACACCCTCAACTTAAAACGTTCGCTTGTCCTCAAGCAACATAACATAAAACAATCAAACGACTCAACTAAGAACACGAACTCATGTCTATAGCAACTCATGGTCATTCAAAACTTATTCAATTAAATCAACCTCCCTCGTAGCACACGTATGTATGAAACACTAACTTGCAAGGATCCAAACATGTCATTCCGATATGATAGAATATTATGCATACACACAGGCGAGTCAGAGTGCCTGAGGACCATACTGACTTAGAGGTGGCTATGGACGACCCCTTTGACCCTGTCCGGGTGAAGGTGGTCTCCAAGAAGAAGAGGAAGATGGATGATGTCGGGAGCAGTTAGCCGGTTGAGGAGGCCGACGACGACGATGATGATGATGATGCCCCTGCCCCTTCCCATCCCAAGCCCCCGATCTCTAGAGCCCAGCTGGAGGAGAATTTGGCAGCTGTCTGGAGGTTTATGAAGGATCCTAACGCCAGAGGTGCAGCCCCACAACCATCTGCTCAGGAACTTGCAGCACTCTGTAGGTAGTTAGAGGAAGAGAAGAAGAAGAGACGTTCCCGGGATCGCATGTTTGTCCGAATGTGGAAGAGCCTCAAGGTCATGTTCTCATGTGTTGCCCCGGTCAGGAGCTGCCCACACTCGAGCCTGAGGATACGCATGAGTTTCCCTTCCTGAGCGATGATGAGGCTTAGGACCTCCCCCTCCCTCTTTTACTAGATACTCCTTATTGCTTTCGGTTGCCCCCATTTAGGGCTTGTTAGACAATATTTCCCCTTTCCCTTTCCCCCTTTTATTATCGCACATGGATGCTCGTTTTAGACAATTTCCCTTATATGCACACTATGTTAGTTATAACATGATTTTCTTGATTTACACCGTGATTCGTAACTTAACACTTGCTTTTATATTGCCCTCGGGAAGGAATGAAAACAGGAGAAAATAGAGCAGGCTTTCTGGCTCACGTATCTCTGCTATAGTGGATGCCACTCCACTATAGCAGAGAAAAATCTGCTATAGCGGGAGCGCCATAGCGGTGTCAACCGCTATGGCAGTCCCAATGGTAAACAATACAGAAATTTGACTTTCAGCTAAATGCACTCATCCCCCTTCCCGGTTACCACTGTCCAAACCTGTAAGTCCCGCCATGGTCTTAAACCACCCTCAAGACCATTCCTGGCATCGAACGTATCACAATCAGGCATAACACACTATCAATTAAAAAGAGTCACAACAACAATTATTTTCCAATAATACCTTCTCGCCATTACACTAATGACTCATTTGTTCTCATGGTTCCCAACCAAGTCCCGACTGTCCTGAAACTGAAGTTCCCCTACAGTCACAGTTCCCAATACCTTATCATCTTAACCAATGATAAGCCTTTTCCAACATACAATACTACTCTTTTAAATCAAAACATTTAACAGCTTACCATAGCCTTAGGTACACAAAGTTTTCCACTTACTGACCCCCTGCAGACTCTACATGCACGGCAGATGACAATTCACATCAAGGTAACCAACTACACAAAATTTCAAGTAGGTTCTACAACTCAGCAATACACAACATTTCACTTCAGGTCATAGCAAGAATCAAGTCACATAAATTCACCTTCTATTCGTCCCACGGATGGCCATTAGCCGATCATCCATGTCTTACCGAAGCCTCTCAGGCCAGATACCAATTGGAACCTTCCCGCTTCCAATTTCTCTTGCTTGACTTATCGCAACCAGAGTACAAGGACCTCCTTTACTTCGTTGAGATACCAATTGGAATCGAGAGATACAAATTGGACTCAACTCATACAAGTAAGTAAACAACCGCACGAAAGAATGAAAGGAGGGAGATGTTTCCTAGAATGCTTCATAGCTTCCCAAAGATTAGATGTAGATGTCAACACACCAATCCGTAGGACTCTATTCGACACTTTGCTCTTGTACTGGGAGACCGATAACCTAGGCTCTGATACCATCTATCACGACCCAACCCACCAGGCCATGCGGGCGCCTACTCTAACCACCTAAATAGACGAACTCTCACCACCCGTCCAACAGGTGACATGCGGAAAATGGAAAGTAGCAAAATAACCTTCCTTTTATTATGAAAACCTTGTAATTACAACATTTGAAATAGAAAAACAGTTCTGAAACGTAAATTACCCTCCCTAGGACCTAGTCTAAACAGGTACAAGAGCTACTACAAGATTTACACAAAGAGGAAAAGTAAATGAGACACAACTTCCATCATGGAGGAAGGACAGAAGCTGTTGCAGATCACCATCGCCATGTACCTATGAAACGTCACCAGCCCTGCAACCAGACTATACCAAAAAGGTATAGCAAGAGTAGAGTCAGTACAACTACACGCACTGGTAGGTATCATCGGTCGACCCAAATCCACTCCTACCATCATATAAGAAGAATAGGAAAAAACATGAAAATAAACAATATAACTCCATCCTTCACCGCTTTCCCTTACCGGACCCGATCTCAACCGATCGTCTACTCGTACCCCTTACCTCAACCCTTTATATTCCTTCCACTGCCAACTCCCTATCTCTCAGGTCTTCCGAGTCACGCTAAACTTAAACTTCCCAAGTCACACTAACCTTAGACTTCCCAAGTCACACAACCTTAAACCAACTGCTAAATCCAACTCTGACTGCCTCACCATTAACCTAGTCAACTCCCATGACTATGTATCCATAACAACCCAGACCCTATCATTCCAGATCCACTACACCCAGGGCACTACACAGAAGTACCCGGACCAGCCCCGGGTTCGTAGACAATTCCTCCTAGAATATCACCCGCTAGTCACACAATGTAAGACTCCCAGCCATTCCCCTAGTTTACCAACCACATGTAAACCACCTTTATAACTATGATCAACAATCAACTACATAACCAACAACAACCTTTGTCGTATAGCCCGGATCCACCCTAAGATCCCTTCTAAACAACACCTAAGTGTTAAACAGACAACGCTTCCTAATCCAAGACTAACTCAGCAGATATAATAGGATTCGCGGTCACTCAAGGACCACCAACCAATATCACAATTCAATAAAATAGCCCGGTCCACTCACGGAACCAATAATAGCCAATAATAGTCAATGCAATGCAGCAATACCAATGCAATGATGTAGTAAAATAAATTCGTACCAGGCGTGGTACCCGAGCCAACCGTTAGTATTTCGTACCAGGCGTGGTACCTGAGCCAACTATTTGTTATACTTGTACCAAGCGTGGTACCCGTGCCAACCATTTGTTATACCTGTACCAGGTGTGGTACCTGTGCCAACCGTTAGTATACCCGTACCAGGCGTGGTACCCGAGCCAATCGAATGTCAACAATCCATAGTCAAATAATGAACAAACAACTTGTAAACCAATAAGCAACACACTGTTCAATTCACAAATTGTAAAACAGGACCATTAGACATTCTACACAATTTCTCTAAGCAATGCAATTCATACAAACACTTAGATAAGAGTACAAAATATACACCATTCACAGGAATCGTAAGCCATCACCTACCCTCTCTCCCGGGTATATAATTTAATCTTGACCTCCTTTCGAAGACTAACCACACTCACCCTTTATTTACATACAAAGAACGGTTTCCCTTTTTAGCATAATTTAACAACCCCATTGATTTTAGAACGTACATAGATAATAACAACACGAGTTACCACCCTTTAGCCCTTAGCAAAACAACGACTACTTATCATGTCTTCTGCATTCCGAAACCCCACCTAGGAGTTTCCCATTTCCATACCCTTTTAGTTGTCCTTGCAATCCCTGGTTTCCCAAACCTTCCCGACATCCCAGTCCCTGAGTCCTATCATTTTAGCATGCCAAGACAACATAAACAGCCCAAAATAACTACAATCAAACCATAGTTCAATCCAACCAATCCTTAGCCCATTTATAACTAATACCAAATCCACCAGACTCCGTGCCCAGAGGCCTAAGACATGAAATCTCCATTTCACTATACGATGAATAAATAAAATATAAACAGGTCTAACTTCTCATGAAAACCTAGCCTAACTGGACGCCAAGCAGCTGCAACCGTGCATTTCTGGCTTCGTAAAGGCGTTCCCAGCTGAATGATGGTCCTGGAATCCACTGTTCTATGTCCCTCCAGCCATGACCCCTCCTCCTCATGATTCCCTAACCTTGGAGAAGCATGGTAGGGTTTTTGGAGAAACCCTCGTATGTTTTCCACTTGAGGAGGAGAGCATCTTTTATTAAATCTCGTTTTGAGACTTCTGCCTCCCGTCACTCCGCTATGGTGATCCCGCTTTAGCGGAATAATTACCGCTATAGCGGAGTGACGTCAGCCCAAATTATTTAAAAAAAAAATAAAAATTCCACTACGTCACCCTACTTAAACAAACGTACTTTAAATTAGTTTCCCCAAATAATTTGATTTTGCGATTCTTAAAGTAACGACGGATCCGGTCGTTACACGCCGATGCCTCTTTGATGTGATAAAGATCTGTGAATGATCTTTTGAACATATGTGAGGATCTTATTAGTCCAGAATGCCCCGTTGCTAAGAGTAACAATGATGTGCTTATTCAGGATACTGATATAATAGAGTCAACGACACCTCTGAAGAAACTTAATAGTTGTACGCTAATTCCTTATGAAGTAAAGACAACACTCCTTCAAGTATTGCACCACTATAAAGAATGATTTTAGATCTCAACCAATTTTGTGTTTATTTAAATATCATATAAATTTTTTAACTTTTTGATATTGTTTTTGGTTTCCTTAAGCATTTTTCACAGTACAAAAAAATGTAATTTATATTAGTGATATAAAATACAAGTTGAGTCGAGGGTCTTTCGGAAGCCACCTCTCTACCTGACATGATATTCGCATTGACAACACCCTCAACTTCAATCATATTGGCAACAAGTTTTACATACAATATTTTCTTAGTGTAGTAATAGCAAATGCAGATTCTTTGATACATGAGTTACACACAAGCAACAAAATTGCATTTGAAGTAGAACGGTTAACCAGAATAACTTCAAAATATATTCTCCAAAATAGATCAATAGTATAATTTATATTCCTTTGCAATCACTAGAAATATTCACGACTTGTAATAGTGTAATAACAATCAACACGATTCAAGAAAGATGATCACCAAATGTAAAAAATATTACAATATTCCCAAAATTTACAAGATCATGACTGCAAATGTACAACTTATCTACAAAGACTATGTTCAAGGGAAGACATGTATAGATATTAGTATTGCTTGAGAGAGTTGTGTCGAAGGCAGCTCATTTGGCCTTTGTCTAAAATCTGTGGTTCTTCCGCCTTTGTTTGGCTCTCTAATTTCAACAATTCATTTATCGCACGTCCTGTGACTTACACCCATATAGTTATAGTTTTGATAATCTAGACCTCATTTACCTTTCATATATTCCTTTCTCAATCTTTTCCGCATAAGCTTTACACACTGGTTTGGGTGCATCAACCATGAAATCAAGACTGGCAGTATATTCTTTTCACCTGAAGCTTTGCTAAATATCTTGATGAGATCCTTTCATTCATTGACTTCTTCATAGAAATATATCGTTAAAAGATTGAACATCCGAGATTGTAATTATATAACAAAATAATTATGTTGAGTATCATAACAGAGGAAACTATATGCAATATAAAATTTTTAAATGAGTATTCAGAGAGCAGAGCACATAAGAATATATGAATTATAACTTATAAGTTAGTCCCAAGAGAAAAGCTTTTAGATTCTTGAATACACTAAAAGTACTAAATGAATATTAAATTTCTCTTCCTTGAACAAAATCTGCAAACATTCTCAACTTTTCAATTCTTTAGCCAATCACTTACAAATGGAAAAGAATTTATTTAAACTCTTTTACCGTATAGGACTATATTTACTCTATTTATTTAATTTTATAACAACATTATTTTCCATGGAATTAAGATAGGCCTCTACAAACAAGTAACTAAAGGACTATTCAACAGAAAAAATAATTCTCCCACTTAATTTTTTTTATGGCGAACAAACATGTACATATACTGAAAGTAATTTAATTCTGGGTTTTGGGAGGGTGGGGAAGTGCGTACTTCACAGGGGAAAAGTAGAATGATGAAAACTGGAAACAAAACAAAATAAATCAACTAAAAGTATGCTCATGGAGAAAATCTGATTTGACATACCAAGAAGCTACAGAGAAGATGATGAGATCGAAGATAGATAGCAATAGTATGAATCTAACCTTTTACTGCAATATCGTCGCACAAAGAATTCATCGCTGAAGATCTAGTGTCTCCCTAAAATCAAATGTGGTAATCTGAAGCCATAGATGAGGAGGCTAAAAAAGAGACAGAGGGAGGAAGAGGGTAAATTAAATATTTAGAGATTTCTTACGCGGACGGTGGATCTAGGTTTACCCTTTTCCTCCCTCTATCTCTTTTCTAGATATTTAGAGATTTCTTACGCGGATCTAGCTTCAATGATGTATGCCAATTGCTTCAATGGTGTTTAAGCGTCAAACTGATAGGATGAAAAAGAATGATGAAAGAGATATTTTTCTTTTTTTGGGTAAGCCAAATAAAAATCCTAAACAAACTCTCTATAATTACTACCTACGTTCCTTTTTAGTTATCATGTTAAGACTTTGCACAATGAAAAATTAATTAGAAATACAATTTGAGTCATATACCCCTTATTAGTCTTTGTGTATTTATGTGTCTCTTAGTTCTAGAACAATTAATGCTAAGATCAAAGTTGGAAGAAAGTAATTAATTCTCTCTTGATTCTTTAAATTGACAAGTATTTTAGAACAATTATTTTTAGTATACATGACAACTAAAAAGAAACGGAAGGAGTAATTTAGAGTCCAAATTACCTTATAATACTCCTGTTATTTTTATTTAAATCATTGATTATAATATGCCAATATTTAAGAGTGATTACCAAAAATAGCCTGATCGTGTAAATTTATTGATGTCAATGAAAAATACAAAATTCAACATTTTAATGTGAATAGATAAATTATTTTGACTGCAAATTTATTTGACAGTAAATATTTTTAACAAAAATAATAAATATTTTTCACAAAATGTGAATCAAAGAAAGGCCATATTACATATTATCATGCCAAAAAAAAAAATATAAAACTCTTTTAATAGAGAGAATCCAAACTTAATCGGGCTACAATACTATCATCAAGACATGAGGTGGGGGAACCAAAAGAAAGAGTATGATTTTTTTTTCCTTTTCTTTTACATTCAAATATAGAAAAGGTCTTTCCTTTCCTCTAAAAGAGGATCGTCGAAAAAAGTTGCGCTCTTTCATACTTTTCTCAACATGGCATCTCATCTGTACAATTTCCCTGTTTACACAAAAAAACAACAATCAATTACCATCACCCAATTCAAACTCAACCTACAACGCATTACAAAATTCTCAAACTACACACAAAAACACTGAGCAAAAATGTCAAGCGACAGTGACGAGGATGAGCTCTTGCAAATGGCATTACAGGAGCAATCAACGGGAAAGAAGCCGTCAGAGCCACCGCCAAAGCCGAACCAGACGAGCAGCGGAGGCGGAGGCGGAAGAGGAGCAGGGAGAAAAGTGCAGCAGCAGAAGCAGAGGAAGGGAGTGGAAGAGGATGAAGATGATTCGGACTTAGAGATTCTCAGCATTTCCTCTGGTGATGAAGACACAGCATCCTCTAAGAAGGATCGTAAAGGTGCACCGTCGAAAATAAGGGCTGCAAGAGGAGCTGGGAAGGATGATGATCAACTCTGGGATGGCGGTGAACCTGATTGCTGGAAACGCGTTGATGAAGACGAGGTGTCTAATTTTTCTTACTTTCCCTAATACTCACTCTGTTCACTTTTACTTGTTATATTCCGCGAGAGTCAATTTGACTAATTTTTTAAGCTAAATTGAATTAGATTAATGTCAAGCAATCCTTCTCATATTAATATGATGTAAAATGCAATACAATTTGTTCTGAGGTAGCTAGACAGATAAAGGAGGACACTGTACATAGAATTGAGCTACTTAATGCTTTAAGAAGGCAGCTAGGAGTAGGGAGTTCATACATAGGATACTTTTGTCTTTAATTTTTTTGGCAGCTTCTTTTGTATTTAGATAAGTAGATTGAGGCCTGTTTCGTTACAGTTCCCTTCATAGAAGATGGCTGTGGGGAAAGGTGCTCTTTAGGTGTAATTCTTTGCTTGTTAATGGTAATTTTACATGGTTACCAAAACAATAAAATGCAATACATGTTGGTCAAAGTTCATGCAGTTTGACTATCGAGAAGCAAAATGTGACAAGTAAAAGTGAAAGGAGGGAGTATATTTACAATTTACAAGCCGTATCTGGGATTTATTAGAGTGAATGGCTTCGGAGTATGTGACAATATGTATACTTACGTTTTACTATTTTTTTCATACATATACATGATCCCACCCCAAAATAGTGGGGTCTGTTGAAGGCCTACATCCACCTCTGCCTGCATATCCTTTGTGGAGTTGTTAGTACATAATATATTTGTATGTAGTACCTTTATGAGCTCTTACTCACTCAAGGTAGGGGTAAGGTCTGCGTACACTCCATCCTCCGCCACTTGTGGGATCACATTGGCTATGTTGTTGATGTAGTAGTAGTAGTAGTAGCTTTATGAGCATATGCTGTAATTTTGATTTCATGGCAATGATGTTTTGTCAAAGCAGCAAAAGCTGTGGATAGCTTAACTTCTTATTTTATTTCTTTCTCCTTCAGTGGGTAATTCTTGTGGTTTTCCATACTGTTCTTTGATTTTTTTGATTGGTAATTTCATTATTGTTTCGTCTCTTGTCTGTTTGGTTTGGAGGAAAAATATTTTAAATTGGAAAATCATTTTCTGGATTATTTCCCGTGTTTGGTTCAATGTGAAGTTCGGAATTTATGATAATTAGTCAAGGTGTAGGATATGGTATGATGATATTGTTCTGGTAGTATTTTTGCATATTTAAGATTAACAGCACTTTCTAAGTATTTTGTGAAGCAAGTGGAGTGGAGTAAGTATTAGAGTATTCGTAAAGGAAATGAGCCCCGCTGAAAGTATTTTCTTGAAAAATTATCCTCCATACCCGAAGGGACTTTTCTTTATTGGTATGTACTTGTTAGCACTACAGTTGCTTATCTACTTATCAGATATTACTCTTTGTGTCACATACATTTGGGGGTTGTTCATTTAAAGGAGTCAGTTTTATTTTGTGAGGTCCTTTATATAAATTTCAAGTTACATTCCATGTGGCAGCCCGGTGAACTAAAGCTCCCGCTATGCGCAGGGTCCGGAGAAGGGCCCGACCACAAGGGTCTATTGTACGCAGCCTTACCTTGCATTTCTGCCAGAGGCTGTTTCCAAGGCTTGAACCCGTGACCTTCTGGTCACATGGCAACAACTTTACCAGTTACATTCCATGTGGAAGTAGATAAATAGTCATCTTTATCATTGTAAATCAGAATGTGTGCAGGAAATTTTTGTTTGGCCAGTAGTGTTTAGAAGCATTCTCAAATAAGTGCTGAAAGTAAAGATCAAAAATTTTTCAGCTAAGACGCCATGTTCGGGAGATGAGGGAGACTAGAGCAATTCCAGCCACTCAAATTAAGGCTGAGGAGGAGAAGATGGCATTGGCAAAGAAGGCACTTCAGAGTTTGCAGTCTTTCCCTCGTGGCATGGAATGCATAGATCCTCTAAGATTGGGGTACTTACTATCATCTTGCTTTATTTATGCATTTCAAACTGTTCACTGGTAACGTCTTGTGCTAACTGGGAGGCTGCTTTGTACTAACAGGATAGTTGACAATAGAACATTGAGGATGATCAGTGAGCACTCATCAAGTTCCCCATCTGTAGGCGATTTAGACCCCAAAACTCGCGGTACTTAATTCTGTCACTAAATTACTTTATTGTATTAGGGCTTCCTTTCCTCTCGTTATTCATTACAATCCCTCAGAAAATACCTTATCATCGGCCTCTTTCAATTAACATCCCGAATTGGATGTGCTATGCAATGAAAATCTTGAGATGAATCTGCATGATGACAATTTTGTTCATAGTACACTTTGTACGGTGGATTATATAGCACTTTATGTGCCTGCAGCTATTGGATGTTTCTGGATTCAAGTGTGGGCACTCTAGTACAGTTGAGTGAACTTGTTTTATTGCATTATTCTTTAGGCCTGTAGCTGTGCTCCCTCTGTAGTTCTTGTAGCTAGACATATAGAAGGATCTCAAGTTCACATGGGTAAGGCATGTGAATGTTTAGGCTCCTAAGCAGATTTAAGACAGAGACATTTCATTCCTTATGTGGTGGATCCCTTGTGAATGATGTTCTACTATCCTACTAGGAAAGATCATTTCGTGGTTGAGGAAAAAGCATGGGGACGCTGCTGTAGTGCACTTTGTATGGGTACGAAATAGGCATTAGCTTACCAGACAAGCCTAACAACTGGTGAGTACAGCAGGATGATTCCCTGATTATACTATTTCCTCAGTTTTGTTGGTGGAAATCCCTTGGTGATGCGTGCATCTCTTGAGAATATCTTTGGTGGTGGACAGAAACGCAGGACGTGCACTAGAATTGTGCTTTGACTGGATATATTTTAAAACAAAATTGCCGAAGCTATTCATTAGAGGTCACCCTCCCCCCCACCCCAAACACACACACACCACAAAAAAGGGAAAGAGAAGAGAAGGAAATTAACACCTGCCTCCATATTGGAAACACAAGAGTTTCTTCTATTGATCCTATGTGGGAAGGAGCATCTTAATGGAGATAGTTCTGGACTGTTAAGATGTTGCAGTCATGTGAATCCCCATCTTATACCCTTACCTGGAAATGAGTTTTGTATTGATTACTTGGGTTTATGGTTGAAACACAACAATTAGCGATCCCTTGTGATGAAATATTCTGTAAAAGTAAAGTTATCATTCTCAAAAGAAAAAGAAGAAGGAAATATTCTGTAATTGATTTATCAAAAAAACAATTTTAAATCTATTGAACAGACTTACTGAAATTGAAGATTGGTCTAAATTATTCTAGAGTAGTACACAATCTGAATGCATTTGATTTGTTTAGTTTGATGGTTGTGATCATGAGATGTGATTATGCCTAGAACTTGTAAATTACCGAAATTATAAGATTTGTAAAATGTATAAGTTCTAGGCATACTATTTTTATTCTCTTTATCCCACCAATAATCAACAAACCAAACAACAGTTTGTACCGTTGTTTGACTGATATTCGGCTGTTTAATGCCATGGCTTTGTCATTTAAAGAGACGAGTAATGTGAAGCCAGGGGTTATCGCTTCATGAGCAAAGCGATGTGCTTCACATAGTAAAGTGCCAAGTGATCTGAGTGAGAAGCTACCATTTCTTTAGGATCTGACTTCAAATGAGGGGAAAAAAAGAAGAGAAAGAGAGAAGAGGTTGCTTCACTTTTGATTTACCTCTTTGGTCCTCCTTTTCTTCTTCAGACAATGACTCGTCCTTCTTCTTTTATGCAAGCCTTCTTCTGCTGCTACTGCTGATTCTACACATCTTTGTATGTTCCTATAGTACTTTTACTATTGCAATTAAATACTGCACATTAGTTCTTTTAACGGTTGACTATTGAAAACTAAGGGCTGGGCCGCTGGGGTTATCTCTCAGTGGCCTAGTTAGAGTTACATCTTAATGATGTTTAAATTTGAGTTGTTGTGTTAATGTAGGCACTATTGCATGTTGGATGCTGAAATTAGTAGCTTTCGTTGCACTTTGATGTTATAAATAGCAAATTCACATATGTTAAAGTGAACTTTGTAATTTCTGTAAATCATGTGCGTCGTTTCTCTCTTTTTGCTTAAAGCCTGAGGATTTTACAGGATCTTTTTGGTTAACTACTTGTTTCCTATTTTCACTTTCTACTACGATTTCCTTCTATAGTATCTCAATCTCAACGAGTTATGTTTGATTCTAATCAACTGAATTTGTTTACAAGATATTGCATCAATATTGCAGAGAGGTTGAATTATTTTTCCGAGAAGTTTGACTCGAAGTTGTTTCTATCCCGAATCCACCAAGATACTAATGCAGCAGACCTAGAAGCAGGTTCTGTTTCTTTGAAGACTGATCTTAAAGGGCGTATGCAACAGAAAAAACAATTGGTCAAAGAGAATTTTGATTGCTTTGTATCTTGCAAAACGACGATTGATGGTTAGCTTCATATCTTGTTTGGGATAAAGTTTTCGTCTTACTTTGATTTATCATCGGAAGATCTAATTCTGGGTTTGATGTTTTTGCTATAGATATTGAATCAAAGTTGAGACGCATTGAGGAAGACCCTGAAGGTTCTGGAACTAAACACTTATATGATTGTATGCAAGGAGTCAATTCAATTGCTACCCGTGCTTTTGAGTCACTATTTGAAAGACAGGTAGGTAGGATGTGATGCTGTATTTTTTAGTTTAATTCATTTAGTGAAGTTAATTATTGTAAGTGTGGATTTTTTCCCTCTTCTTTTGTTGTTAGTATGTAACAAATAGAAACATCTCCATGTAGGCTCAAGCTGAGAAGATACGATCTGTTCAAGGAATGATTCAGAGGTTCCGAACATTGTTTAACTTACCCAGTACCATTCGTGAAAGCATTAGTAAGGGTGAATATGACCTGGCAGTCAGGGAATACAGGAAAGCAAACTCAATTGTGCTGCCTTCTCATGTATGGGAGACTTAATTATTATGTGACTTCTACAATTGTCAGTAATGGACTTCGCTTTTCGTTTGAAACTGTTGAAATTAATCTAAATCCTACAAACAAGTACACTTACACAAGAATATGCAGAAGTTTATTGCAGCTATACATGTAACGTCTCTCTGTGTGTGATGCCCTATGTTTCCCAGTCTTAGTAATCAATTAATCAATTTATCGCAGCTATACATGTAACTTTTACATGATGCTTGACACCTTGAGGTTATCTTTCTGATTGTTGCTTAAGTTTCTTTGTTAGGTTTTCTACTTCTTTGCATATAGATTCTGCCTTTTTTGTTATTTTTGTCATCATTATTCAAAGGTTTTGCTTCTGTTTTAGTCACAATTTGTTTTATGTGTTCTCTTCAGGTAGGAATTTTGAAGCGTGTCGTTGGGGAGGTTGAAAAAGTTATGCAAGAGTTTAAAGGCATGCTTTACAAGTCTCTGGAAGATCCTAATATTGACCAGACAAATGTAAGTCATCCTTTAGTTATTTTACCAACTTGAGTTTATCTTTTTGAGAGGTAAAATATATGGATAAGTGTAGGATGGCATCATGGTGGAATGTTGGTTCTCTAAAAGACTCTGTAAGGAGCTGTATGAGTATTGCAGTATAATCTATAATAGTTGAAAGACATGAAGATCTCAGGTCCATCGTATCTCTGGATTTAAAATATTAAAATTTAGCCCTGGGTTTTCAGTATGTGTTTACAAATACTCGGTAGTCCTTACAATTGGTTATTCTCCCCCTCCTTTTCTATAACACATCCAAATCTGTTTTGATAGCCAGTGATCAGTTTTGACCATTCTGTTCCATAAGTTTGTTTCTTATTCATCTGAGAGTAACATCTATCTGGAGGGTACAAATGTAATATGAAACATAAAGATGGTTGAGATCAGGTTGTACTAAAGTTTTCTTAGCACTTCCTTTCCAATGCCTCAAGGATGGAAACTTGTTTTTTATTACCTAGCACCTGCTATCTGATTTGTTAATGCACATTACGTGGACCAATATCATCTATCAAATGCCAATTCCGAGTCCATAAGTATGCTGTTTTTACATTGGATGCGAATCCATTTATGAGCGTCCTTGATAGGATATATCTACTCAAAGAACTATGCAAGAAGAGAGATTATTTAGGAATTAATGCGAAGGAACAATGCTGGATATGTTGATTGCAACCACGATGTAGTATGTGACGCTTACTGCTCCTTTTTGACATGTTAGCTTCCTTTTCATCCTAGTTCAGTTACTAGTAAAGGTTTTTGATGTCTATCCAGAATTGAATAGAAATATCATTTTGCTTCTCAACCAAGAGTGTTAGTTAGATGTAAAACACTTTTGATGATCTACTGATATTGTGGGGCACGTGGTATTGGAAAGAGTAAAAGTCGTTTGGTAGGGTGTATAAGAATAGTGCAGAATATGGTGTATTAGTAATGTTTGCATTAGTAATGCCGGTAATAGTTATGCTTGCATTAGTTATGATGAGATTTTTTTATGCAGTGTTTGGTTTGATTTATTAAAAATAACATACATTGCATAATTTCTATAAAAAAAAATTATTTACAAAAATACCCTCCACAAATATGATGAAAATGGTGTGAAAAAGATTTTGAGGGACAATTGTGTCTTTAACCATGCTAATGCATGCATTAGAATCCATTGCATTACTAATACATGGAAATCCATGAGTATTAGTAATAAATGCCTCAATACACAATAGAATGTTATACATAGGTTGAAAAAGTGTATCAAACAAGGTACTAATAATACACCAAAACTAATGCACACATTATATTTCTAATGCACTCTACCAAACGACCCCTTACACAGACTATAAACCTATCTTTGCTGTACATGAGGGAAGCCAATAAAAATTGTTGCATATTCCACTTATACCTGATGGAAAATTTAGTAATTCTGTATTCGTTGTCTTGCTTGTTCCCCACTTGTGGGATCACTCTGGGTATGTTGTTGTTGCCTTTCTTGTGCTAGGACGAGTCAGATCTCGGTATTTATTCAAGTGTTTGGTACACCAAACGCTTTGATATTACCATTGTTCTTGCAAATTATTGTTTTTCTTATAAAATTGATTCAGTTGCAGTCTTCATCTCTATTTGGCTTGACTTTACATACTTTGGCATTGGGTACAACCTTTTAAATGCTGACAATTTTACTCATGTATTAGTTTTTTAGAAGTTTTGAGATTTCCAACTTCACTTTTTACTTATGTGCAATTTCTTAATGCTTCTTGTAGCTTGAAAATATAGTGAGGCTCTTGTTGGAGTTGGAACCTGAATCAGATCCTGTATGGCACTACTTAAATATACAGGTAAAGCATCTAAATCCGATATCATTTTTTTTATTACATATTAGTGCTATGCTTAGGGTGGATTAGAGAGGCGGTGCTCTGCCCCCACAAGATCCACCTAGTATTCCCTTTGCCGGAAGGTGTTAGGTCCCCCCCCTCCAACGGCCCATTATAACCGTGGGATCGAAGGTCTCGAATTTTTTCCAAGTACTTTGCTGGATTTGAAGTTCCATTAAATCCATGTTCAATCGAATCGAAATCATTCAGAAAAGGAATTGTGTTGATATTTGAAAAAAAAAATATAGTTAAGTTGGAAAATAATCTTTGAAAGTTAAAGTTGTGTTTGGACATGAAAATATAATTGAAATTTTGAGAGTAGAAATATAAAATTGATGTTTAGTTGTTGGCTTTTAGAACCCTAATTTTAGTTGATTCTATCAAGGTCCACGATTGGACCAACGCAAACTAATCCTGTCATTGTTTATTGATAACATATTAATTTGTTGATGTAAACTAATGGGCAGAATTTCATATTCAAGAGCTACAGAAAAAGTGAATTTTCATTCACAATATGATACATTACGAAGGGTAGCCTGTTCTCTACGCATAAGTGCTCCAAACAATAGAAAAACATTGAAGTACTAATCATCTCTACAAACGTCAATTTTTTCTTTTCACGTGGTCTCTGTAAGTTCGCTGGGGTCACTTCCCAAGCTTTACTTCTCTTCCTATTGCTCCTGAAAGCCAAGCTGTGCAGCACACTTATTATGGTAACCTGCTTCCCATTTCAATTTCCAAACATATTCCAAATTATACTCTGTAGTTGATGTGCCACCTGTCAATGACAAATTTTTTGAGGGTAGTACTTCCAGAAGTAACAACGATCACGTCTTCCCTTGGATACCCCTGCTCTCTTACTCATGGAACACCAGCTAACTTGAATTATCTTCCTCTTTGATAGATTCTCAGGTGTAAGTATGTACTCGTGATGCTAATAATGCAAAAAAAAAATGTTCATGGTGCTCTGGGAACCTACATTGAGGACTAAGAGAAATCTTGTTCTCCCTTCTCAGTAATGTATGATAGAAGGATCTTACAGTGAGAAGACCCTTAATTTGTCTCTCCCATTTCCATGTGTCACGGAGATCTTCTTACCATACAATAACTCAAAGAGATTCAAGGAAAAGAGAAGGATAAAAGACAAATTTGGCTTAAGGGGTGTTTTAAAATCAGCACCAGTTTTACAGAGATGATCATATTAATCCCACCATTTGCATTTAATAAAGTCTAAAACCTAGTAAAATATTTTAAGTCAGTTGTTGTTTGTTGTGAACTTACTTCTACAAAAGACAGACTATCTTTTAGAAAGATATTCTTTTTGGTCAGTTATTTAAGTTATTTTATGCCAATAAAAAAACATTTAAGCAGTTTAACATTGTCTTTAATGTTGATTAAGAGCTAGCTACTGGGATTAGTAAAGAAGATAGTGAGTCCTTTAAAAACTTTTATTTTCTCACTGTTTTAATACCAACTGATCTTATAATGTTTCAAGATTTTCATTGCTCTAACTAATCAAAAGTAAATCATATTGTAACATTAATTCTTTTAGCTTTGTTCTCTATCTATCTCCTCTGAACTTCTTTGCCTGTCATGTTTGAGAAATCTGCCTTTTCATTGCTTAATTCTCATAGAATAGGAAAATGCAGGGTATGCCGTGAAAAAAACCTCTTCTGTTCCGAATTAAGAATGATTGGCATTTTATTTCCTCCTTTAATACAGTGTAATAGTGTCTCCCCTTATGGATGTGGTAAATGTTATCTAACTTTACGGATGGCACTTCATTCTGACTTATCTACAATAGGAGATAACTTTGGATATAATTCTGCTATTTTTCAGAACCACAGAATTCGAGGCTTGCTTGAGAAATGCTCCTTAGATCATGAAGCTAGGATGGAGAATTTACAGAATGAGATGAGAGCAAGAGCTTTATATGATGCAAAATGGAGGCAAATTCTGCAAGATCTGAACCACTCCGTAAGCATGACTGCCTGTTATCAGAAAGCTGTTGATTATTAATTCGACTACTAATTAATGATTCTCATTACATGTTATAAATAATGGTCAGTCAGACATTGATTACTCTGCATCTCTTGGAAATACAAATCTTCCTGGTGATTCAGAACCGTTAGAGATGACCGGTGAACGAGGTGATGCTCTTAGAGGAAAATATATACGTAGATTGACTGCTGTTGTTATCCATCATGTACCTGCCTTCTGGAAAGTTTCTGTTTCGGTTTTCAGTGGGAAATTTGCAAAGGTAATCAGGTCGGTGCATATATTCTAAGATAAGATTAAGATATCTTCTATCATCTACCATTATACCAAGTCAGTGAAGACCAGATAGTTTTTGTGCAGTGATTTTGATGCTCTGATGCACTTTTGGAATAAAATTGCTAAATTAGTACTTGCCATATGTAGTTGATCTTGTTTTATTTCCCCTTAAATTTGTTTTTTCAGAATCCATTACCTGCGGCGATTTTGGATCACTTTACTCTGACTAGTTTGTTTATTAATGTTGAAGTTGTGGGACATGTAAAACTTTTCTGATGTAAGTTTGAAATTAATGAAGTACAGAAATATTTCTTATGCTTTCATCTTGTCCAACTTAAATCAGATCGGTTGATTTGCAAGTTCTAGGAGAACTAACTATTCAAAAACGAGTGCTAATTCTAGAGAGTATGCAAAATCTTTGAAGAGTGAAAAGTCTAAATGTTCTTATGATGTAATTTTCTAAGCTTAGATGTTATGAGAATTTTAAGATAGATTTTGTAACTTTTTAATTTTTTTAATTGGAGGTTTGGTGAAAAGGACAAGCATCTGAATGATGGTCCTTAACACAGGCCAGTTGAAGCATAATGCTATGAAATATTGTTGCTGCCAAAAAAGGGTTTAAGTCCCATATTCAATAAGTATACCAACAGGGATTGTAAATCTATCCAATTGCATTAGGTAACTCAGTCTGGATACAAATAAAGGTTCCTTGATTTTTGCTACAGTTCATCATAAGTGATTCTTGTCCGGGTCTCACATGTTTGTGAAGTTGATTTAGCATAGAAAAATTAACTTGCATCTCCCGAGCATTCTATTGATGCAAAACAGCCCTGTAGATAGTGAATTTCACAGTATTCTCAACATTACCCATCTATTTTTCAGTGTCGTTACTTTCCTGGCACTTTCTGTGTTAGTAACACTGTGAAATACCACACTTCTGAACCTCAACTTCTGGGTTTCTTGGAACTATGAAAACAAGCATCCATGATTAGATAGCTGAAATTTGACGCACCATTGTCACACTGAAATTTGGTTGCGTCCTTATGTGACGGTCATCTATCTTATTCCTTTAAATTATAGCTTCTCTTTCATTCTTTTTATAATGTTTGGTAACTTCAAGTGGTATATTTCTGGGAATAGATCTAGTAATTACCAATTTTTTCTAGTTTACTAGAGAAATTTGTTGCTTCTCCAATTTTTTGGAGGATGTGCATTTATTTTGCAGTCTTTTCTATTACGATTTGTTGTTTGCTTCCATATTCTAGCTCTTTGATTTTATGGTTCTTTTCTTGTAAATAGGCTTCCCAAGTGTCATCTGATTCAAATGTCAATGTCTCTGCCAAGAGAACTGAAGAAAAAGTAGGAGACGGAAAGTACTCTAGTCATTCTCTTGATGAAGTTGCTGGGATGTTGCATAGTACTTTATCAGCTTATGGATCCGAGGTAAATGCTTCCTCTTGATGGCAGGAGAGTAAGTTGCAGTAGGTTAGTTTACTTTGAGACGTCTATGCACCTAGTTGTTTCCCTTTTCTGGCTGTTGATAGAGTAAGTTGTTTCTGAGTGACTTTTAGGCCAGATAAAATTGGTCTTTATCTTTTACCTTTTGTATCACATTCTGTTGAGAAAACAGCAACATTATTGCCAAACATTATTTTCCTGCACTGGTATCAGAGCCATGACGGCAGCCATTGTTCTTAGCATGAGCAGCTAAGTTCATATGCTGCCTGGGGGCATGGCTAAATTATTTTCAAAAACCTTAAACTCTTGAAAATTAATTTATGTATTTATCTTATCATATTGTTTCTAGCATCTACGGTTTAAGTATGTTTGTCTTAAAAGTTTGAGGTTGTCGTCTCTCTCTCTATAGTTTGAAGTTTCCGATTAATATCCGGTTAAGGTGTTGGTCAGCCGTACTGATAGGTCGTCGAAGCCGACGGACAGGCGTATAGACCTTTAGGTGGTCCCTCCGCTAAGATAACTTTGAGAGAATAGACTTGATGTAATCCCAAGAATAGCTACTTAGACAAACCTTCTTTTCTTTGCTGCTTGGTTACAATCTGCTTAAGATTCTTGCATAGGTTATATTTCAACTGTTTTATGTTTGTGTTTATAGGTTTAGCCACCTGAGACCCCTAGGTAAGCATATTTCTAAAAATATGGAAAACAATCACCAAAATATTTTAAATATTAACCTTTCTTCCCAGGCAACCAAGATTGCCACAGTCGAAAACAATTTGCAAAACTGGAGTATTCCAGAAGAACCTTTCAAGAAGATTTACCAGCTAGGTAATTTTAGTTTTGCTAGGAAGCATAATATTAAGACCTGTGAGTCTACCATAGCTATCAATAACTCGCTAGAGATTATTAAGATTCTTAATGAACCTGATCTTAACAGGTATAAGAAAGACTTCAACTATCTCCACATAGGGTTAGTTCAAGTCGCTGTCAAACCCCTTTTTAGGAAAGGTCTTGACATTCCTGTTTGTGTCCTTCTTAGGGATGATCGCCTCTTAGAATTTAATGATTCCTTGCTTGGGGGTCTTCAGAGTAATCTAGCCGATGGGCCAGTTTACTTCAACTGCTACCCCAACTTTTCGGTCGATATTAATGACCCTAATATCATGGACAGTTTGACACTTAATGTCAAAACTAAGAACATGAATAGCAAAGCCAATACTCGAGAAATAGCGGTTATCTATCGAGTATATTATAGGCTCATGTCTACTACCCTTGCACCTAGAGCAAGGATAGAAAGCACAAAAGGAGCTACTATGCTAATGGAAGCTAACCATGAACACAGTAGTATATTTGTGCCCCGTCCAGTGTTATTAAAGGCGATCGCCTTATCGCCTTGGCGACGTGGCGAGGCGAGGCGACGACATCTCGCCTCCAGGCTCCGTGGCGACTGCAGATCGAAAAGGCGACGCCATGGCGATGTGGCGACGCCATGGCGATGTGGCGAGGCGAGGCGACGGCGATAAAAGGCGACGCCTTTTAATTTTTTTAAAAAAATTAGAGTTTTTTAAGAGATAAAAGGTATTTTTTGGCTTGTTTCCATATTTCCCTTGAAACCTTGTGACTGCGGCGACGGGTAACTCAGACGCAACAACTTCAGAGTTCAGACTCCATGGTAACTCTTTTTCTTTTCTTTTTCTATTTCTTCTTCTACTTTCTTCTTCTACTTCATATTCTGATTTCTTTTTCTACTTTTTTCTTCTTCTTCCTCTGATTTTTCACTTCTTCCTCTGTTTTATAACTCTTCTTTTCTTCCTCTGTTTTTTTCTCTTCTTTTCTTCCTCTGTTTTTCTCTTCTTTTGTTCCTCGGTTTTTTCTCTCTAATTTAGTTATATAATATACTAATTAGTAATTAATATCGTAATTGTTGATCATTAACAATAATTTCAATGGCGTCTCAATCTAATAAAATATTTGCTACTATGAACTATCTATTTTTAGTTTTTGAATTGAAATATTTGCTAATATATTATTGCTATTGAGATTTTGATTATTATATGTGCAATTAAATATTTTAATTTTTTGGTATTAATTGGCGCCGCACTTCAAAAAGGCGAGCGCCTCGCCGCGTGGCGAGGCAGAGCCTTGTCGCCTTGTGTTGCCTTTCGCTGTCCAAAACACTGGCCCCGTCTGTTGAACTGGGATGAAATTGCCCTCACTGATGAGTGGCATTTTGATAACATCACCCAGCCCATTCGCTCACATTCTGAGAGAACTCAGATTGATAGAGTAATCCAATTCCCTGATGGATCTATAGACCTAAAATTCCTTAGTAATCCCAGGTCTTCGTCCATTAGAAGAATAACTTCTGCCAGGCCTTCGTCTGCCAGTCGTTCTTCCTCTTCCAAACCCCCGGAGGAAGTAGATGAAGGGACACCAATAGTCAACAACGACAAAGGAAAAGTCGTAGGAGTTGATTATTCGGGTGATATCCCTAAAGTCTTTTATCAAGAAGATCTCTATACTCCTAACAGCCCCACCCATAGCGAGATGGAGCCTCCCTCTATGTTCACCAAGAGAAAAGAAGATTCTCTAACCATGCTCAGATCTTCTGAGAAATTTACTCCTGACCCTATAGAGTTAGACAGACTTTGGAACCTTCCCCTTCACCAAAATAAAAGAATGTGGTACGTAGCCAACTATTCTTTACAACAAAGGCAAAGCTTTAGAGACCTTTGGAAATCAGACATGAAGAGACTTCGGTGTATTATCGAGTTCTTCAGTTGGTTTGAGATGACCGGCAAACTAGGTAGCCATAAGCAGTCTTTGCAGGTCATTGTCAGCAAGTGGTATTAACTACAGGATCAAGAAAACAAAGCAGGAAAACAGTGCGCGGAATTAAAGAAAGGGAAATACTTACAAAAGTTTATTTATTATAACAAAGAGTAGGGAGAAACATGATTACAATAGAAGATGAAGGGTTGGAATTTCTTGGTTAAGGAATTTCCGGATGCCTTCTCTTAGAGGGGAGCTGGGCTTTTATAACCTCAAGAATTGATGCCTATCTCTTAGATGACAACAGGTGGACGGCTAAGATTTTGCCGACACTTTTGGTGCTTATCTTGTCAATAAAGCATAAAATTCCTTGACATAAAGTAGTGAAAAAAAAAGTCTTCTGGATGGAGACAGTAGTGGATCCCATCTGTGAATAGTGGGATGCCTTTTTCAAAAGTAATTCTGGCCTTTGGCCTCTACTTTTTCCAAAGGTCATTTTCCTATTCATAGGAGGGGTCCTCCTGGTCCATGTATGCTTTCGCAATTCCTCTAGGGCTGCACATATCGCCATTGTTACTGTTGTTTGACGAAGATGGTTCTGTTGCATCGTTGAGCAGCTCTAAGATGTATTTTTCATCAAACTGCTCCATATGACTTAACACAAAGTTCAACCTTGCTCTTAGTTCTTCCTTTGATGGAGTAGTTTGAGAATCTCTTATGGACGTAGATGCACCAGTTGTGCTTGTATCTTGGATACCTTTCTTGGCTTTAGGGGTTTGTGGCTTGGGAGCCCAACCTTTAATCTTGATTTCCTTTGTCAAGTGTTTTATTCTTGCAATATCAGTTTTGGCAAAGTTCCAGCTGATAATGTAAGAAATCCTTTTTTTGACAAAGTATTTGCACATTTTGATGTGCTCCGGTAGTGTGGAGATCTCCTCAATTTTTTCGAACTCATCGAATTTGTTGAGGAAGTGGGTGGAGAGGATTTGTTTGTTTCCTTCAAAAATATCCCACCATTCATAGAACCACCTAGGAATGATAGATTTAATGAACTCCGGTCCATACTTAACGAACCAAGTGTGTCCTGGTCTTAAATATAAAAAGTTTGTCCATGCAAACTGATAATCTATCCAGTTGTAGGTTTGAGGCCTGTGCTGCATAGAAAGGTTGATTGGTGTCAACAGATGATCCGTGAACCATTCAAATGGCGAAAGGACCCTTTTTATGGTGAACCTGGAAAAGCTCACGTAGTTCGGATCCTTTACAGACATAGTGTGTTCCACTTCGATGGAACCCGTATCTGTGAGGATGGCCTCATAATATTTCTGCGTCTTAAGTGAATCTCCTGTATCCACATAATTTTTGTTTGAATAACGGGGTTTTATTAGATCATCACATAGAAAACCCTCGTATTCTTTGTCGATTGCCATCAGTGGCAATATAGTGGATGTAACAAACTCATAGTTTTCTTCTTTTGAGGGTGATGAGTTTCTTTGCAAGGTCTTGCCTGCTTCTGGATTTACTGCTTGGGCGAAAGACTCCGGGGTCTTCATAATGTAGCTTTCCCTGGTCTGAACCAAAGAGTTGGCAGTCTGTCCTTCATTATAAGGTTTAGACATCCTGGTTGAAGGTGGCGGTAGTATTGCCGGAAGTTTGGGGTAATCAGCAAGAGCTGTGTACCTGTTCTGGAAAGACATAGGAGGTCTTAAAGTGGTTATGGAGGCAGGTGCATTTAGTGGCTGGATTTGGAATGGTCTAGCCATTCTTGGTTCTTTCTCCTTTTTAGGAGTGGGGGGTGGCTTAAAGGGTCTCATCTTTTCCCTGCAAAAATTCTCTTGTTAGAAAATCAGGTAGATTTTGGGTTTACCTCCATTACCCCTCCCTCTAAGAATTCCTCCAAGAATGATAAGGACCCCAGAGGTCATAAAAAGAAACATCGCAAGTCTCCCGATGATTCTAAACGTTCCTCGCGGAAGGCTTCCAAGAAGCTTAGATTCCCCAAAGATTCCAGGGCTAATGTTTGTTACAACTGTAATAAACCTGGTCACCTGGCCAGAGATTGTAAAGCAGGCGGTAAAAAGAAGAAAATTAATCTTCTTGATATCCCTGACCAAGCCAAAAAGCAACTCTTTGCCATTCTTGAAGATGATAAAGGATATTTGTCTTCACATACCCCTTCTGATACATCCGATAGCGATATAGATCTATCTTATGATTCAGACTCCAGCCAATCAGGTGATGACTGCTCCAATTGCCATGGTTCTTTTTGCCATTGCGATAAGTCCCCAGCTGTTCGAGTCCTTTCTAGTGACCCTAATGAGGCTCTCTTTGATGTTATCCAACACATTGATAACCAAGACGCCAAGAAAAGCTACCTCATAGAGCTTAAGAGGATTATCCAAGAACAATCTAGGCAAACCACTAAAGAACCCAGAATAGCCGTTGAACCCTTCAGTATGAAGCATATCATGGCTAAATTTGATAAAGCCCCTGAGCCTACCATTTCTGAGCTTAAAAGTGAGATCCTCGAACTCAAGAGAGAAGTCCAGGACATAAAGACCAGGCTCAACAAAGTTGAGATAGAGTCCCTCACTACCCAAGTCCTTAATGACGCCAAGGCTTATGTCTATAAGTCTGACAACGATGACCCTTCTGATAAAGAAGACAAAGAAGCTCATCCTTTAGAAGATGACACTGGCCCCAGTACTTCTGACCCTGGTTGTGCTGTTATCTCTTCCATCAGGCCTCAGAGTCATCACATTCCGGTAAGAATTGTTATAAACAAAAACTTTGTTATTAAGAAAATCGCCTTACTTGATAGCGGCGCAGACCGTAACTGTATTATGAAAGGTATTGTACCCATCAAGTACCTATTAAAGAGTACTTCTAAATTATACTCTGCCACAGGAGAAAGACTTCGCATTAATTATAAGCTCTCCAAAGCTCATATCTGCAATAATGGAATTTGCTTGACAAATGATTTTATTATTACAGAAGATATTCACGAAGAAGTCATTCTTGGTATTCCTTTTATCACTCAGATGAAACTTTTGTTACCAACTTAGATGGTATAGAAACTAGTATCTTAGGAAAAACCTTGTATTTTCCTTTTGTTAAAAACCTTTCAGTTGAAGAAAGTGAGTTTATTAGGCAGAAAACGGTTTTCAGAATAAACCAGCTTTCTAACCATATCACCTTTTTAAAGGATGATATAAAAATCAAGAAAATCGAGCAGATTTTAAAAACCCCGGGGATAGTTACCAAAATAGCTAATCTCCAAACTCTTTTTGAAAAAGAAATATGCTCTGATTTTCCTAACGCCTTTTGGGAGAGAAAAAGACATATAGTTAATCTCCCTTACATAGAAGGATTCAATGAGCAAGATATCTCTACCAAGGCTAGACCTATTCAGATGAATCAAGAAATTATGGAAGTTTGTAAGAGAGAAATCTCTAAACTTCTTGATGAAGGAATCATCTCTCCTTCCAAATCCCCCTGGAGCTGTTCGGCATTTTATGTCAATAAAGCTGCCGAAAGAGAAAGAGGGGCTCCCAGGCTTGTAATCAATTATAAGCCTTTGAATGCCGCCTTAAAATGGATTAGGTATCCCATACCTAATAAAAGAGATCTTTTGAAAAGAATTGTTAAAGCTAATATCTATAGTAAATTCGATATGAAATCCGGATTCTGGCAAGTTCAAATTGCTGAGGAAGACCGGTATAAAACAACCTTCAACGTACCCTTCGGGCAGTATGAATGGAAGGTAATGCCTTTTGGTCTTAAGAATGCCCCTTCAGAGTTCCAAAATATTATGAACTCCATCTTCAATGACTATAGTCATATGTCAATTGTCTATATTGATGATGTCCTTATCTTCTCCGAAGATATAGATGCCCATTTCAAGCACCTTAATACCTTCTTTAAAATTGTTAAGATTAACGGTTTGGTAGTCAGTGCTAGGAAGATCAAGCTCTTTCAAACAACTATTAGATTCCTAGGGCATGACCTCTATCAAGGCAGTTACAAACCCATTTGCAGAGCCATAGAGTTCTCCTCCAAATTTCCTGATGAAATTACTGATAAAACTCAGTTACAGAGATTTCTGGGAAGTCTCAACTACGTAGCTGACTTTATCCCCAATATTAGGTAGGTCTGTGAACCTTTGTATAAAAGACTTAAGAAAAATCCTATTCCCTGGGGAACTGCTCAAACCCAGGCTGTAGTCCTTATCAAAGGAATTGTCAAAAACCTCCCTTGCTTAGGCCTCCCTAACCCCGAAGCCTTTATGATTGTAGAAACTGACGCTTCTGATATAGGCTATGGTGGTATCCTTAAGCAAAGAGTCACCACTGATTCCCCTGAACAACTAGTCAGGTTTACCTCTGGGATATGGAATCCTGCCCAAAAAAATTATTCCACGGTTAAAAAGGAAGTCTTGTCTATAGTGCTATGTATCACTAAATTCCAAGATGATCTTATTAACAAGGAATTTTTAATTAGAGTAGATTGTAAGTCTGCTAAAGAAATTCTTATTAAAGATGTCAAAAACCTTGTTTCAAAACAAATTTTTGCTAGATGGCAAGCTCTACTATCTAGCTTTGATTTCAAAATCGATTTTATCAAAGGAGAAGAAAACTCTCTACCTGATTTTCTAACAAGAGAATTTTTGCAGGGAAAAGATGAGACCCTTTAAGCCACCCCCCACTCCTAAAAAGGAGAAAGAACCAAGAATGGCTAGACCATTCCAAATCCAGCCACTAAATGCACCTGCCTCCATAACCACTTTAAGACCTCCTATGTCTTTCCAGAACAGGTACACAGCTCTTGCTGATTACCCCAAACTTCCGGCACCACTACCGCCACCTTCAACCAGGATGTCTAAACCTTTTAATGAAGGACAGACTGCCAACTCTTTGGTTCAGACCAGGGAAAGCTACATTATGAAGACCCCGGAGTCTTTCGCCCAAGCAGTAAATCCAGAAGCAGGCAAGACCTTGCAAAGAAACTCATCACCCTCAAAAGAAGAAAACTATGAGTTTGTTACATCCACTATATTGCCACTGATGGCAATCGACAAAGAATACGAGGGTTTTCTATGTGATGATCTAATAAAACCCCGTTATTCAAACAAAAATTATGTGGATACAGGAGATTCACTTAAGACGCAGAAATATTATGAGGCCATCCTCACAGATACGGGTTCCATCGAAGTGGAACACACTATGTCTGTAAAGGATCCGAACTACGTGAGCTTTTCCAGGTTCACCATAAAAAGGGTCCTTTCGCCATTTGAATGGTTCACGGATCATCTGTTGACACCAATCAACCTTTCTATGCAGCACAGGCCTCAAACCTACAACTGGATAGATTATCAGTTTGCATGGACAAACTTTTTATATTTAAGACCAGGACACACTTGGTTCGTTAAGTATGGACCGGAGTTCATTAAATCTATCATTCCTAGGTGGTTCTATGAATGGTGGGATATTTTTGGAGGAAACAAACAAATCCTCTCCACCCACTTCCTCAACAAATTCGATGAGCTCGAAAAAATTGAGGAGATCTCCACACTACCGGAGCACATCAAAATGTGCAAATACTTTGTCAAAAAAAGGATTTCTTACATTATCAGCTGGAACTTTGCCAAAACTGATATTGCAAGAATAAAACACTTGACAAAGGAAATCAAGATTAAAGGTTGGGCCTTGACAAAGGAAATCAAGATTAAAGGTTGGGCTCCCAAGCCACAAACCCCTAAAGCCAAGAAAGGTATCCAAGATACAAGCACAACTGGTGCATCTATGTCGATAAGAGATTCTCAAACTACTCCATCAAAGGAAGAACTAAGAGCAAGGTTGAACTTTGTGTTAAGTCATATGGAGCAGTTTGATGAAAAATACATCTTAGAGCTGCTCAACGATGCAACAGAACCATCTTCGTCAAACAACAGTAACAATTTTGATTATCTCCTTTGTTCTTATATACTGAAACCAACATGCTCTTTCTTCAGTCGTTTGACATTTTTTAGCCCATGATATAACATTGAATAGTTTGGTTAGGCATGCTACTGTGCTTTCTTCTGGCCATTTCCATGCTTCTGCAGGGACTACCATATAGACCGTACGATTTTTTAACCCTCATATTCTTCGTGACATCCTTCTTTTCTAGTAGACCTAATCATATGAAACAGATAGAAGCTAATACATAGATATTAGATAGACACCTTAACTTGGCCTCAACCGGCAACTAAACACTCCAACTTTGAGAATGTACATTTAGACACCTCAGGTCGTACCCACTATGTCTCGTTGACACCCGACGCTAACAAAAAGGGCAGCCCGGTGCACTAAAGTTCCCGCTATACGCAGGGTCCGGGAAAGGACCTGACCACAAGGGTCTATTATACGCAGCCTTACCTTGCATTTCTGCAAGAGGTTGTTTCCAAGGCTTGAACCCGGCGCTAACGTGAGACATAAATTTTGGAGGTGTCTAGATGATCATTTTGTAAGTTGGAGTGTTCAACTGACACAATAGAGACGAGTTGAGGTGTCTAATGTGCATCCTCAAAGTTGAAGTGTTTAGTTGCCAATTGAGACCAATTTTTGTCATACACGTTGCAAGTTGAAATTAGTCTTGTGTTGTACCAACCTTAGCCACCTCTTGTACTTCCCCTTCCACCTTGTATGGTACTTGTGGTGTATTTATAGTATGTTTGTTTTTCGGAAACAACCTCTCTACCTCCCAAGGTAGGGGTAAGGTTTGCGTACACACTACCCACGCCAGACCCCCCAGGTGTAGGATTACACTGGGTGTGTTGTTGTTGTTGGTTGACCAATCTTCCAAAAAAATTGCTTATTTTGAAATGTGCTTTTTGTTAGAAATGTTGTTCGAAAAAGTACTTTTGGAGAGTAGCAGTTCGTGTTTGGATAATCAATTTGACAAATACTTTACCAATATTAGAACAGTAATTTGTGCTTGGCCAAGGTTCGTGTTGGCTTGTATGCATCCACCACCAGTCAAGGGACCAGGTCCTTGACTGAATCAACTGCGGACAGAAGATAAAACACAACAATACAAAAGGTAAAGAACACACGATGTTTACGTGGAAACCTCCTTGCTCAAGGGAGTAAAACCACGACCTACCTCGTAGGATTTTCACCAACACAATCTACTAAAACAAGAGCGATATTGGATTACAGACTCCGTCAATCCTAAGGTTAAACTCTTAACCCCATCCCCTTGTAATAGGACAACACGTGTCACACTACAATAACTCTATTATAGCCTAAAATGTCAACTAACTCTAACTGACTCACTTGACCAACTAACTCTAGTTGATACACCACGGCTAACTCTAGCCTACACTTTCACCACGGCTAACTCTAGCCTACAACTCTAATCCACAAGATAAGAGAGGAAGATAAAATACCTACACAAGCTTCTCATAAGAGGAGTATGTTTACAATATTAGAGCAAAAGGCAAAGACTCAACAACCTAGACCTAAAGACATATTCAGTTGTAGCAAACTGGTCCCTTGGTTGTTGAAGCTTTGTCTTGTTGAACACCTTGGTGGCTTTGCAGATGAAGAGAGGCAGCTTTTTGATTGTGCAAAAGCTAGGTTTTCCTCCCACATAATGATGTATATATATGGAGCAAATGGGAGGGAAAACCTTGAGACCTTAGCCATTGGTCAAGAGAAAGGACCGCAACAGTTTTGCTGCAGTACTAGCACTGCGCAGTGGCAGCAGTAGCAACAGCTTTACAGCTGTAAGGGTTGACTGTGTGAGAGAGAAGGACCTGATGTGTACCTGGTCCCTCATCAAGTTTGTCAATCATCAGAACAGAACCACAATAGTTTCATCAATTCTCTTTGAATGAATACTTTCTCTTATATCTTTACAACCGTGAGAATTGACTCAGATAGATGGATCGGCCTGGTGAATGTACCTGGTCCCTCATCTGGTTCTTACCATATAATAAACCTTAGCAGCATTTTTATAACTGTGGACAACTATGAGAGTTGACTCGTACGGATCGGCCTGGTGCGCGTACCTTGTCCCTCATCTGGTCCCTATGAGAATAAGATCCCTCTGAGAGATAGTTCCTCTTGAATGATCATTTCAATTATACAACTTGTTCTCTTGTTCCCTCTGAGATCTTGATTTCCATGTTCTCCTGAGATCGGCCTGGTGCGTGTCTGGTCCCTCATCTGGTCCCTCGGCAAGTTTGCCAGATCATCAAAACAAAGTATAGTACCTTAGTAACTATGCATCATCAATCCCAAAAGTGCTTCCGTTAGCTTCTGTAAAACAACTTCTGCTACACTCAAAACACTTATTTTTCCCTAAAAGTTAGGCCACACACCTCAACTTTCTAAAATAAGCACTTCTTGGAGGAAATAAGTGTTTTTAGCTTCCCCAAAAGCTTGGCCAAACGTGCTATTAGTCTGTTTTAGCTGACACTGGATTTGAAATCAAGTTGGAGCTTTTTCTAGGAGATCGGATATAGGTTTTGTAATTTAATATGTATTCGGGCTTCTTCCTAATGCATATCATAGAATGTTGAAATTACTCACAGGTTCAGAACACATTTCGAGATTTTGAAGAATCAAATATTCTTTGCCCATTCATGAGTGATGCCATAAAAGAGATATCTAAAGCATGCCACGCTTTTGAAGCAAAAGAATCAGCACCTCCAGTTGCTGGTATGTTAGTTTTCCAAGTTGACGTATGCTATTGCCTATGAAATGTTTCTAAGTGATTTCTCCGGTGATTAACAGTTACGGCACTGCGCACACTTCAGTCTGAGATCACAAAAATTTATATACTGAGGCTTTGTTCTTGGATGCGTACTACAACTGAGAAGATAACAAAAGATGAGACCTGGATCCCAGTATCCATTTTAGAAAGGAACAGATCTCCATATACAATTTCTTCCTTGCCTCTGGCTTTCCGTTCGATTATCACATTTGCAATGGATCAGATCAATACGTAAGTTAAAGATGTCGCAAAATGCTGTATGTACATTTAAACATAACTGTACATGTGATCTAATCCTCCTGCTACATACAGCGGTAAGCTGAAGGGTTTTCCCTAGCTAGCTTCTTTTCAATATGCAAAACCCTTGTTAAATTGCCTTGATGTTTTTCAGGAAGTCATTTAATTTAGCGTCAGTTATTTTAAAATTAGAATACGTGCATCCAGATGTACGTGTTTGTGAAGCTATCAAGAGAGATTCAAGTATACATAGGCTCGCGCAGAAAAATTATATGTTAAAAATAGACTTTTGTGTTTCCTCTGTGCTATTGACACACTCGTGTAGAAATTCATACTTAAGGGAGATTTTATTTGATTTGGATTGTACTTTGGTTTGGAAATACCTACTGACTTACTGTAACGAGTTATGTTTGTTGATACCATTAATGACTATGACAACTCCTCCTTGAATGTTTTATAAGTGACAATTTTGAATGACATCTTCTTCTGGAAATCCTAGCTACTCTTAGCATGATATTGGGAAATCTCATTACTATACTCAAACAAGCATGAAACATATGCGTACATATTTGTCCACAGGCCAAATCCGATATGTAATTATAGGAATAATTGTTGGAGCTCAAACGACGGATATGCAAGCATGATAACTAATATGTTGTTCCATATCTCCATGAATCTAAAAACTTTTGCTTGCATTATATTATTTGGTCTATGTACCGGAATTGATAACATTCAAGATTATGCATGATTATACACAAAAGATCCTTTTCTGGCTCTATCTTTAGTAGATATATAATTTCTTGTTAGCAAAGATGTAGTGCCTCTTGCCTTCTTAAGTTTGGACAGTGTAATATAGACCTTATGGAAACAGACTTTGAAATTATTACTCGGAGTGAATTTTGCAAAATGTCCGAACAGTTGGTCGGTTATTGCACACTCATTTCTGCATTTTTGTTCTTTTCAGAATGATTCGGTCTTTGAAGAATGAGGCTATGAAGTCAGAGGACATATTCTTGCAGCTTCAAGAAATTCAGGAATCTGTTAGACTTGCCTTTTTGAACTGTTTGCTTAATTTTGCTGGTATGTAAAGCAGTTGATACCTTAGCATTTCAGTAGCTGATAGACTTTGGGATATAATAAAAAAAAATTACACTCTAATTAGGCCAGCTGGGCAACACTGGCAATCAGCTTCTGAACGAACATGACAGAGAGAGTTTACATTTTCAAAACGGACATGCTGAACCAGAAAAAAAATCATTGGATCCTCTTCCAGGAGGTATTGTTGATCCACATCGACAGTTGCTGATGGTCGTAAGTAATATTGGATTTTTCAAAGATGAACTTGCTCATGAATTGTACAGCAAGTACAGACAAACTTGGCAGCAGTCGAGGTACAAAAATAGCTCTTGAGTACTTCATAGCTTTTAAATCAAGTTAAACAGTACAAGTAGCTCTCTAGTACTGTATAGCTTGTCTATTTTGTATGATTTTTTCCATCGAATATACTGTCAGAAACATTGGAAACAATCCACTCAATAAAGGTTGACAGGATTAAGGGTACTTCGTTATATCAATGTGTTGCAGAACTACCTCCCAGGTTGATTGCCTAAAGAGTTGGCTATTCGATGGGCAATAGGAGTTTGTATGTTTTCCGAACCACTTCTGTTCCATACTTTCTATAAGATAACCAAGAAACCGAATTATCTAGTTTGAAGGGCCTATCTCTTAACTTTTAATCGGAGATGTTTTTCAAATCTGTCTCTGAACAAAGAAGTCACGATGTGCTATTAGGACCTAAAATGTTCACTTGAGTAGTTCTTTTTGGCAGTCACCTCATCTGTAGAGACTTTGATAGAATAATATTTTGTCGAGCTACCTAACATTAAATTAACATCATGCTATCTAGTGTCGTTAAAGCCCCTCCTGAGATGCGCTTCTTTCTTGAGGGTTGGTGCAATGCAGTCTAGCCATTTTATCTTGCTTAAGCGATGCTTTAATACAGGCTCTGCACATACCTCTATGGGCGCTTTCATAAATAGAACAACACTAAACAATAAAAGGGAAATGAAAAAGTACTATACTGATTGTAGGATTATTTTAGTGGTTATGAATAGGAAATTAGAAATTTAGTAATCAAAACAAATCCCTAATCTGTATTGGAAAATCTTTATCATAAATTTAAATGATTTATTGAAATTGATTGACATGGTTTTCTTCATATTTTCCAAATTATTGATCTTTTTCAATCCCTTGGTCCATAAAATTGTTTGTATTCGTAGGTATTATTTCTTGGATTCTTTTTCAATCCTTTTCAATTCTTTTTCATATTTTTGTTTAATTCAGCTCTCTCTTTGTACTTATTAAAGCTGTAGAAGATACTTAGCGTTTTTCTACGTTTTTCGCCTATGCTAACACTGATACTAAAGTGTTGTGCTACTGTAGGGGTAAGGATGAAGAGGAGGGTGATATGCAAGATCTGATTATGTCTTTCTCTGGGTTTGAAGAGAATATTCTTGAGCAGTATACTTTGGCAAAGGTATTCATCTGTAACGGATATCCTTCTATTTTGTTTCATTATGGTTTCAACTGGTTATTGTTGTAGAGAACTCCTAAATAAATTTTCCGAAGTAAATTTGAGGTACATGTCTGTAGGGATTCCATGTACTCTGCTAGTTGCACAACTTGTTAGTTATATAATCAGAGATACCTGTGCCTTTTGAAATAAATGACTTAAGAACATTCGTACTTTCATAACTATAAAAGGTTTATGCTCCCTATCATCACTTAAAAAAGTTCCGATTCCCCTTTCAGTATTCTCCTTAATTATCATGGTGTCCTTTTACTTCTTTTTTCCTAAACAATGTCTTTAAGATGCTTAACTCTACCAGTATCCATCTGTTCTAGCTTTGGTGGACAGAGTTACTTGATATTTGTTGCTGGTGGGAGGTGGTAGGTATCCCGTGGAGTAAATTTTTCCAAAAGAATAGAGGATTTCTCTTAAGCTTTGCCTTATCCCTGATTGAAGGATCCCTAAATATTCTATTTTTGGAAATACTTTGTCAGACAAATTTGTTCAGAACAGCTGCTGTAAACTATTTGTTGGAGGGTGGTGTACAATGGGGTGCTGCACCAGCAGTTAAGGTGAGAAGTCTTTCTCATTTTGGCCTTATATAACAGAAGATGTTTTCCACTTGGAATGATAGCATGATTCTCTATGTGTTGCAGGGAGTACGAGATGCTGCTGTGGATTTGCTACACACTTTAGTTGCTGTCCATGCGGAGGTAAATTCTCCGATGCTTTTCTGGGGATATTGTTGCTTGTTCAATTTTGGGTGGAACGGAGGTTTTAATTAATTTATCTGGCGCATAGTTTAAAAAGTTCTAAATCTCAAACTCTATTTTTTACACGGTGGTTTTCTTATACCATTCTTTCCGGCATTGCTTAGTCTAGCTTTCTAACTTTGGTTTTTTATTTTACAGGTCATTGCCGGATGTAAGCCTCTGCTGGATAAGACACTTGGTATTCTTGTTGAAGGCCTAATAGACACTTTCTTAAGCCTTTTCCATGAAAACCAAGAAACAGATTTTACAGTATTAGACGTGAATGGCTTTTGTCAGCTTATGCTTGAGGTCAGTTAAATTTGCTAGTGCTTCCAGGAATCACTTTTTTGCTGTTAGAAAGCTTCTGTTTGGATGGTGCAAATACACATAGTTTTTTTTTCTTTTGTTTCCTTGTGCTTATATTGCTTAAGCTTTTATGCTGGTTGTGACTAGTAGAAGCAGAAATATACTTGAAAAAAAAATGTAGAGCGAAGGATTTAGAATCCATGTTCTTGCATCTTGCATTTGTTTCTCTAAATAGATTTATGGACTACCAAAAGTTGATAGAATCATAGCGTTGACTCTGATAGTCTGTATGGCTTAATCGTGCAGCTTGATTATTTTGAGACCATATTGAACCCTTATTTTACACATGAAGCAAGGGAGTCTCTGAAAACTTTACAAGGGGTTCTTTTAGATAAAGCAACTGAGAGTATCCCAGAGACTATTGAAACTCCAAGTCATAGTCGTCGTCCAACACGTGGAAATGATGATGCACTTCAGGATGAAAGGCAGCAAGGGGGGGCTGTATCACCCGATGACCTGATTGTATGAAATACTCTCTCTATCGACTTTTTTCAAGATTTTTTGTCAAGTTTTTTTTTAATGCAATCTGCTTTAGACATTGTTAAAGACATAAATTTTCTTACAGAATATTGTTTTATTATCACAAGGTTCAGTCCAGCCAGCATTTGCCTTGCACCAAATTAATGTCTAGTTTAGACTTTAGACATTGTCATTAAGTGTTTCGACATCTTTTTCTTACATGCCTTTAAATTGTTCCCAATTTCACAGGATCTTGCGCAGCAGTATAGTTCTGACCTACTTCAATCTGAACTTGAGAGGACTCGAATCAATACGGCATGTTTTGTGGAGTCAATTCCTCTGGATTCTGTCCCAGATTCAGCAAAAGCAGCTTATGCTTCTTTTAGAGGATCAATGGATTCTCCCAGTAGAGGATCTCAAAGTGTTGCACCCCCAAGCTACTCCAAACAAAGACGCCGATAGATTAGAGGTATCCATTTTCTTTTCTCAAAGTCTTTCCCCCATAATGCTTGTGCATACACATTTTGCTGATAATTTCATTATAATCACAAGCATAATTTTAATTTAATTCAAGTGTTGCTGATAATGAAACCATAATCACAATCCTCATTATAATCCGTTCGCTTATCCAGGATGAGTTGATTTTAACGATATCAAGGGTGATTGGCAGTTGGATGACACAGCCTTATTTCCTGTGTATTATGTGTTCAAATGTTCCACGTTTTCGCCCCATAATTTCGAGCTGCACATTGGGGAAGCCTCTTCATTTAGCTGTGAAACACAAAGACCACAATTCATTTGACAAAATAATGTGTAGGTGTATCCTGCAAGTTGTTTTGTTCTATCCAAATTTAGCTTGGGCCATGGACTTCTATGGCTTTATGAGTGAGATGAAGTAAGAAGAGGAAAATATAAAATAGTTTATGCCAGTATTGAATCCTCATGTGGTGGAGAAAAATCTTCATCCTCCTAGTTTTTGGTTATTTTTTTGAGTTTTAACTACCTAGTTAATATAGATGTCTGAAACAAGCAACATACAAGATATGTGGACCATGTTAATACATTTTCTCACCATGTATTGTAGTGTAATTTCATGACGGGTTCATTTCTTAATGTTTTGCTAAAAGTATACCTCACTAGTCTTTTACAACAACAGCATACCTAATGTAATTTAACGGAGTGGGGTCTGAGGAGAGTAGAATGTATGCAGACCTTATTACTATCTTATAGGTAGAGAAACTGTTTTTGATAGATTCTCAGCTCAAGAAAGAAAAGGTCCAAAGCAATATAGAGAAAGAAATAACTGAAATAAAGAAATTTATGGCAAAATAATATGTTCAAATTGCACCTAGTCATAAGTGTAAACTGATCGTTGTCAAATATAGTAACCCAACTTAGGTTGGGGTCGAATTTCACAGGGAATATAGTGAGAAAGGTAACACTTAAGGTGATTTAATTTACTTTACTTTATGTTAGATCCTATTCCTTAACAGATTTTTCAGAGAGTTTGTCTATTTCTAGAATGCAGAATGAAAATGATTTGTTGTAACGATATTTGTAAGAACTAGGATTGCTTCCCCTCGTAATAGGTTATTTCTAGCGGTTATTTACACCAATATATTCTCTCGTAGATTATTAAAGGTAGGTTATGATCTTGATACTATCATTCAGTATCTTTCGACAGTTGAACGATCTTTCCCTCAATTATCTTCCCAAATATATTGAAGTGAATCGCAATATTGATCATATTTTGCTAAGTAAACTTCTCATATTCCTATGTAAATTCATTAAACAAGGTTTAAAGCCTTGAGTCCTTAATGACTAATTTTTTTCCAACCCTAACTCTCCTTCTCAGGCAGAAATTAAGGTCTATGGCGTTGACTAACATTTGCAATCATTACTCTTTGTTAATAATGAGAACTAGACATTCACATACAACCTAATAAAGCCTATATTGATGTTCTTCAACCTTAAGAACTGCACATTACTTGGTTTTGCAACCCAGGATATGGGTTTAACTATTCATGAAGAAAGTAAGACAAGCAATGAAAATCAAAGAGATCATAATACTCACGTAATATTTAAATCGAAAATGAAACTTGTTCTTGAATTTGTAGAAAAAGTAGCGAACTAAAACAATGAAAAACGCTCAAATATTCTTGTTCTCTAAAAAATAAAGGTAGTCAACTAAAAAGACCTAAAGATGCTATTTATAGGCAAGTTTAAATCAAATCCTAAATGGACTTGGAGAAATCTTCCACGTTGCCTTCTACGGTAGTCACCACAGATGGTGGAAAGCTTTGACTATCCGTGACAAGAATCACTTGCTACCGCATTTCTATTTTACCTATATGGTTGGCCCTTCAGCTCGTGAGGGGCTTTGGCGGTTTGTCTTCTCAATCGTGACAAGGATTGTCCTTTGCACAAAATTTGTCTAGCAGCTATGGTTTATTCTACGGTCCGTGCTCCGCCATTGTTCAACTCAAATTGTCAAACACTTTTATTTCACATGCACGGTTCACTTCACGAGTTGTACTCATAGATTTTTCTGGAAAACTTTAATTTTTTGTGCACTCAACCAATTTTTCTAAAACTTAGCCAAAAACACATCATATAGCATAAAATGCACTTAAGAACTACAAGGATTCCTTGTTAAAAAGAGTAATAGTATGGTTAATAGTATAGAAGAATAAGTGAGACAATGCTCAACTGTCTAATTAACCTCCTATCCTAATTTGTGTTTTCCATAAGCTCCTATCTAAGGTCACGTCCTTGGTAAGCTGAAATTGCATCATGTCCTGTCTAATCACGTCTCCCCAATACTTCTTCGGCCTACCTCTACCTCTCCTGAAATCATTCATAGTCAATCTCTCACATCTCCGCACCGAGACATGCGTGCATCTCCTCTACAAATGCCCGAACCATTCCAATCTCGTTTTCCGCATCTTGTCCTTATTGAGACTACTCCTACCTTGTCTCAGATATCTTCATTCTTAATCTTATCTCTCCTAGTATGTCCACACATCCATCTCAGCATCCTCATTTATGCAATTTTCATCTTCTGAACATGGGAATTCTTGACTAACCAACACTCTACTCCATACAACATAGCGGTCTAACCACTACTCTATAAAACTTGCCTTTAAGTTTTGGTGGTACCTTCTTATCACTCATGACTCCGAATGTGAACCTTCATTCTATTCACCTTGCACCTATACGATGTATGACATCATCGTCAATTTTTCCATTTCCTTCGATAGCAATTATCCTAGAAAAACCTTTAAGTATATGATATGTGAGTGGTGGAGGAAGGAGGGGGGAGGTTAATTAGGGACACATGGTGGCAAATTAGCGGAGAGTTCAGCTACCTTGATTTAATTAGAAGAGATGGCAGATCTTTTGGGATAAACATGTTAATTAAAAGACGGGGAAATTTTAACCATATTGTAACAATAAGGGTAAACTCAAGATCAACTTTTAATGAATGATAAAGTTATCCAATTTCGTATAGTCCAAAGATAGTTTCGATCATTTCTATATTTTTAATATCAATAAATAACACATTTTAAGTTCCAAACTGGAATCAAGTAATCGAGAACACAGTCATGATCCAAATCTCTTAAGCCGCTGGGGCACCTAACACAACTCATCAGGTGAACTATATGAAATGAAAACACCCAAAAATGAAAAATAGTAACATATTTAAAGGAGCCAAATACTGCAAAAGTTGATACAATCACCTCAAAAGTTGGTGTCACAAATCAAGAGCTACTAGGAATAGAAAATACAACAATGATAGATATAATGTATCATTTGTTTGAAATACAAAAAAAAAAGTTGACAATTCAATATTGGAATGCTGGTAGATTTTCATAGCGCTCTCTTGAATTTCGCAACAGCTCAAACTCATACATAGGTATAAATGGTACAAGAACACATACTTAGTAAATATCTCCGATCATCCCTAACAAAGTAATAGCAATGGTTTGGCGAAATACTCACTTTCAAATCGGTGTAATTATTATATTTGACAATAATAATATAGATGATCAACCCAATTAAAAGCTCCCGTGGCATCTATGCATATTAGTGGATTATATTGTTCATAGGGCCTACCCTTACCTGCATTATATTATGCATTTCAATAAATTGTTCATAGTCAACATTACCTCATCAACTACCCCAGCCAACTGTGTGTATCACCAGTCCGTCCTTAGTAGTAGCGATTCAGATCATGCATAAACAAGTACTGTCTACAATCAGTATGATGCTAACACCATCTTTTCATAAACAATCATCTTATCAATGATCTCACAGACTCAATTGTCCCCAGATCTGTTAGGACCAAAATAATTAGGTGTCATGCGGAAGCCAGCAAAGCGAATCTCGAGAGACGCCAACTTATAAGAAGACAAATGAGAAATATACCACAAGAGACACAACAATTTAACGTGGTTCGATCAATCGACCTACATCCACAACAGGAGATGAGTAATCCATTATATAAAAGAGAGTACAAAATATCGAGAGAAACCACCTCACAAAATTCACTCAGAATAAAAAAGAGGTTCACACAAGTAACACCGCAGTACTTGTGTCTCACAAATTCTCCCCTTAAACAAAACTCTCAAAGCACTTAAGAGATGCTACCAAGTTAGGAAGAATGAGCCTCTATTTATAGAGTCATAAACGTTTTCCTACAAGAAAAAGCACTAGCCAATTATGGAAGATTTGTGCTTTCCTTTTACAAAAAGAAATAACCAATTATGATTAGAAAATTAAGGCAAATACCAAACAAGATCGTGATCAAACTCAACAATCCCCATCATTGTGTCATACTGCAACCCCCAAGCAAAAAAAAAAGGTCTCCATATCACAACTTCACAACTATATCATATCAAGAATATAGAGTAGAGAGAAATAACATAGTGCATATTATAGTATGTAGAAGTTAAGATATTAACTTAAGAAAATTCATGTTCTTATAATATGTATACTAGTCAAAATCCAAAAATCATTAACAAGTCATAGATAATACGTTTAACTCATCATAATATAGATATGAAAAATAAGGCTACATTTTAGCATTTTAGGTAGTTCTCATTTCAATATATACTTGATAGTTGCATATATGCTTGCCACAGCATATGTGTGCTGTCCCCACACTACCAAGAACTTACAACGCATAAGCTTTTGGAAAAATCCTCTATTGAGATCAAAACCTTAACTTACATCGATCCAAATGAAGCTTTAACCCTTCGAGATTGTCTTTCCCCATTGAGATGCATCTAAATGACTCAACCCCAACAAAAAAAATACTTAAAAACGCCAAATAAAGCTAAGAAACTCGATCCCATAATATGTTATCAAGTCAAAGCCACCGTACCAAAATCAACCTCAAAAAGTCAAATCTGAACCTCAATGGTCAAACTCCAAAATAAAAGTCAAATCTCATTCACTCATAGTCCAAATTTACAATTAGGTTTTCAATCTAATGTCCAATGTGATATTCAAATCATCATAACACACTTACTTAAGTTTAGGTCTAAACTTCCCAATTTTACCTCTTTAATATGTGTTTTAGGTGTAATAATCCATCTGTATTCATGATATATAATAAAAATCAAGTGTAGATTACTTATCCTCAAGATGTAGATGAACATCCCTTTCAAAATTTCTCTCAATCCAAACTCCCAAGCTCCAAAAATTGTGAAATAAATTAAGAATCTTGATACTGTCCATTTTAAATGATCGAGGTGAATTTTCATCGCGGTCGTGAAGGAAAACCGCAATAAGGGACCTTAGGCGAATGCGATCCGCAAAGACTACTTGACAGCCTCCCTATGTCATCGCAAAGGTTGAACTAGCAGAAAATCTACAATTGAAAATTGGGTTTCAATTGTGCTGAAACACCCCCAAGCCCCTCGTATTCCAAATCAGACATGCCAACAAATTTTAAAATATCATATGAATCTATGGAAAAGTCTCAAATCTTGAAGCGCCAAACAAATACTCAAAATGAAGGGTTGAATTGTTATAAGGCATAAGTTCAGGATATTTTAAGACAATGAACCTCTGCTTAATTTGTTAGCCTCCTAGGATTTTGTTTTAATAATGACAAAAACTGATTGCTCATTCTATTGTAGGCAAAAAGGAAACAACGAGCAAATGGATTACACAGAAGGCAAGAAAGATCAAGCAACCCATGATTTAAGCAAATCACGACTCTGAAATCAAGGAGAAGAAGATCCAGTAAAATCACAAGAAGATATCGAGCACACAAGGAAAGGCAATCGCGAGATCATCCAGACGACGAGTAAAGTTGCAAGAAGAATCATGGACATATCTGATATGGACATGATTGACTGAAGACAAGCAAGGAGGAATAAAACCAACACGGAAGGAGTATCATAGACATATCTGATATGGACATGATTGATTGAAGAAAATCAATCAAGGAATAAAACCAGAATCCTTGATTGATCAAAGGCCCTTGGGTTTTCCTTTACAAGAGCAACGGCAAGCCTATAAAGAGCACCAGCCGAAGAGAAAGAACTTACGCAACTTCTCTTGAACAAGACCACTGTCTAGCTTTTATCTTTCTTAATACTTTGTACTCTCTTGAGTCTACAATTGTAATCAAAAGAAAAAGAAAAAGTCAGTACTAGTTATACAGGTAGAGGCTGTATCATTACAGTGTTAAGAAAGACAATCTTAGATTGTCAAGTTACATCCCTGTAAATCACTTTCGATCAAAGGCTCTAAAGGAAACTCTTGAAACCCAAGGGGACTAGAGTAGGCACCACATCGGTGATTCGAACCAGTATAAAAACTCTGTGAATCTGATTACTTTCAGTTCCGATTTTATTTTATAAACCATCTCTTTAACTAACTTGCAGGTGAGTCGACTAGTGCTTTGCCACAGTCGACTTGAGGGTAAGAAATTTCAATTCACCCCCCCCCCCCTCTTGACTTTCAATTGGTATCAGAGTAGGTCTCACACTTCAAGTGCCTAACAGCACATGAGAAAAGATCAAATGGCAGCTTATCAAATTCCAGGGGCAATACTGAAAGACGGACACTCATTAAACTGACCTTTTTACTTCAATGGACAACACTACTCTCATTGGAAGGAAAGATTCAGAATCCTTGTGCAGGCAAGTGATTTCCAAGCCTGGGTTGTGATAAAGAAAGGACCAAAACCCATTCCTGAAATTACCACAAAAGACTCCACCAGCAAAATTGATCTGGAAACATTCGAAGTTACTAAGGAACAACAGGAGGTAATTCAAACTAATGCTAGAGCCATAAGCTTACTTTATTGTGCAGTTAGCGGATCTGAATACGACAATATCTCCACATATGAAACTGCAAAAGAGATGTGGGACAAATTGGAAGTCACATACGAAGGAACCACCAAAGTAAAAGAGGTCAGGATCAGTGCCCTAGTAAACGAGTACGAATTATTCAAGATGGCTAATGAAGAATCTGTGGAAACCATGTTCTCAAGATTCAACAAAATTGTAGGAGAGCTCAAATCTCTTGGAATGGTCTATTCAAGTGGACTGCAGGTCAGAAAGCTCATCAGAAGTCTTCCTAAAATTTGGGAACCGAAGGCCACCATTCTTGAAGATGGAGATCTAGAAAACATGACCTATGATGAACTACGAGGAAACTTGATGGCCTATGAAAAAACTCACATCAACAGGCATCTTAAGGAAGAAAAGAAGAAAACCATCGCTTTCAATGCATTAACCCAGGATGACTCACTAAAAGAAATGGACGAGGAAGGAAATGAAGCACTAGCACTAATCAACCAAGGAGTCAGGCATATGCTAAGACAAAGAAACCAGAGATCATAGTCAAACAATAGAGGTAATGAATATCAACAGAATGACGACCGATGCTATCATTGTGGTAAAATAGGACATATCAAAACAAACTATCTTGAACTTAGAAGAAAGGGCGATCGAAAGAACAACAACTCAAAGAACTTTAGAGCCTGGAGCGATCAAGAAGCCTCAGATGATGAGTCGATTGAAACAGCTAACATATGCTTCATAGCCATCGGTGAATCAAGCTAGGTAAGACACCCTAACTGTCCAAATTGTGCAAATCTTCAATACTCCCTTGATTTGGTTACCGATGATTTGCAAAAGCTTATTGATACTAAAGAAAGGAAAGACTGACAAATTCTTCTTGAAGCAAGTCAAATTGAAGTAGCCTTGCTTGAGGAAGAACTTGGTGAAATCAAGATGCATCTTAACAGTACCAAGAAATCACCAAGTCAATGCTCAGTCAAAACTAATAACTCTTCCTTAAAAGGTTCTAAAAGTGATTACTTTTCAAACTCCTCAAATGACTTTCGTTCTGCAAAAAGCTCTTTCAATCATTTCAAATTCACTTGTTTTACCTGCGGTAAAAGTGTTCACAAAGCTTTTAACTACAGGAGATTCCACCCCGATAAATGGATATGGAAAGTCAAAGATACCAGTACTAACCATCAAGGACCCAAAAATACTTGGGTACCTAAAAAAAATTGATCTACTTGTTTTGAAGGAACACTCCAATAAAACATACAAAAAAGGTATGTGGGTAATAGACAGTGGGTGTTCCATACACATGACGGGCAAAGGAGAGAGTTTAAAATCAGTAAAGGATTTCGATGGTGGATATGTGAGATTTGAGACAATGCTAAAGGACATATTGTTGTAGTAGGATCTATAACTATCAGCCCATTCTGTGACTTAATTGAAGTCTACCTAGTTGATGGACTAAAGCATAATCTTCTTAGCATTAACCAACTCTATGATGCAGGATTCGATGTGCTATTCAATGCTCTAAAATGCACCATCAGCAATACAGCTAAGAATATCACCATCATTGGTGATCGAGTTGATAATATCTATGTCTTAAATAATGTTGATTTACCTACCTTAACTTGCCTTACTGCTCTATCATGTGATCCTTAGTTGTGGCATAGAAAGCTTGGTCATGAAAGCATGTACGCTCTCGAGAAACTCTCCAGACTTGAATTAGTTAAGGGGCTGCCAAAACTCAAGTTTGAAAAGGATCATATATGTAAATGTAATGCCTGTCAACTTGGTAAGCAAACCCGCACTTCATTCAAAGTCAAGGACATCGCGAGCACTTTTAAGCCTCTCCAACTTCTTCACATGGATATTTTTGGTCCTACAAGGACTTCTAGCATTGGTGGTAAAATATATGCTTTCGTTATTGTCGATGACTTTTCTAGGTTCACTTGGGTTATATTCCTTGCTCATAAACATGAAGTTTTTGCTAACTTTGAAGTATTTTGTAGAAAAGTACAAAGAGAAGCAGGTTACTACATTTCCACGATTCACAGCGATCACGGAGGAGAATTTGAAAACAAAGCCTTTGAAGAATTCTGCTCATTAAACGGTTTTACTCAAAATTTCTCATTACCCCGCTTTCCACAACAAAATGGAGTAGTGAAACGCAAGAACAGATCACTTCAAGACACTGCGCAAACAATGCTATTGGAATAAAGTCTTCCTGATCACTTTTGGGCAGAAGCAGTAAGCACAGCCTGCCATATATTGAATAGATGCCTGATAAGGCCAATTCTGAAGAAAACACCATACGAGCTATGGAAGGCAAAGAAGCCCAACATCAGCTATTTTCATCCTTTTAGCTGTAAATATTTTGTCCACAACAATGGAAAAACAAATTTGGGTAAGTTTAATCCACGAAGTGATGAAGGTATATTCTTGGGATATTCCCCATCTAGTCGTGCCTTTAGAGTTTTCAATAAAATAACTCTTAGTGTTGAAGAATCTGTTCATGTGGTTTTTGATGACTCTAACCCTAGTGTCCAGCATTCTAGTAGTTTTGGCTTTGATGAAGAACAGGTACAAAAATCGACTCTAAAAGAATCAGAACAGTCGACTAATTCGATTGAGACTCCTGAGTCGACTATACCAGATCATAAATCGAATAATACAGATCTGGTTAAGACAAATATTCCCAGAGAATAGAGACATGATGCGAGTTATCCAAATGATTTTATCATCGAAAATCCAGCTGAAAAAATGCAGACCAGAGCATCACTTCGAAACAAGCCTCAGTAGCTCTCATTTCTCAGCTTGAACCTAAACGAATTACTGAAGCCTTGAAAGATGACTCATGGGTATATGACATGAAGGAATAACTGGATCAGTTTGAATGAAATTAGGTATGGACCCTCGTCAAACGACCAAAAAATTACTTCGTCGTGGGTACAAAATGGGTCTTCCGAAACAAACTCAATGAAGAAGGTAAGGTTATCAGGAACAAGGCCAGATTGGTAGCTCAAGGCTACTCCCAACAGGAAGGAATTGATTTTGATGAAACTTTCGCTCTTGTAGCAAGGTTAGAATCAATTCATATACTGCTTGCCTATGCTTCTTTTAAATATTTTGGAAACTGATGCACTAGGAAAGGACGTGAATAAAAACTTAAACTGCAAGTCGCCCTGACATCATGTTCACCGTATGCAAATGTGCCAGATTTCAATCAGCACCAAAAGAGTCCCATCTTACGGAAGTCAAAAGAATAATATGATATCTAATTGGAACTCAAGAATTAGGACTCTGTTATCCTCATTCATCTAACTTTGAACTAATGGGTTACTCCGATGCAGATTTTACAGGTGATAAGACAGATCAAAAAAGTACCAGTGGTACATGTCAAATCCTTGGGAAAGCACTAATTTCTTCGCACAGCAAAAAACAGACTTCTGTCGCCCTCTCTACAACAAAATCTGAGTATATTCAAGTTGGTAGTTATGGTGCTCAATTATTATGGATGATGCATCAATTATTTTATTTTGATTTATCTTTTAATTTTGTTCCCATTATGTGTGATAACACCAGTGCTATTAATCTATCAAAATATACCATGCATCATTCTAGGGCCAAGCATATAGATATTAAGCACCATTTTATTAGAGATTATGTTGAAAATGGAGATTTTGTGCTTGAATTTGTTGACTCTGAAAATCAACTGGCTGATATTTTTACAAAACCTCTCCTAGACGAAAGATTCTGTTTCCTTAGAACTTGCCTTGGTATTACTTGTTTTAATTAATTTTTTTACTGCCTGCCACCTTGCACCACTCTAATTATGGCACCTTGTTACTACCAAAATCTTTTTCCCATATTCGGCTCCCTTTCTCAAGTGTCACTTCCTTCTGACTGACGCGGATTTCTCTCCTCACCAGTTCACCTTCCTTTCCCACTTCCTCTTTCCTCCCTTTAAAATCATCTCCCTCTCTGTCCATCTTCATCAAACCCTTTTCGCTCTCCTCACCTTCTCTTTTCTCCATGACTAGAACCGGGTCTATGGGTTCTTTCATTCTCCCTTCCTCTGGAGAAAAATCCTCCTCTCAAGATCCAAATGCCCTTTCCCTCTCGTCAGATTCCTCTGAAGGAGAGTCTCAAGATCCTCTGCCCTTCTATATCCCAAAGAAGCGTGTTTCTGTTGATAAAAAGGGGAAAAGCAAAAAGCTCAAGACAAATCTGGGAGTCTCCCTGTCCCCTGAGGACATGCAAAAATTCTAGGGTGCTGATTAAAAGAGGAAATTTGACTCCTTTAAATATCGACAGATTGTTCCTGGCCGAGTGATAAATCTGGAGTAACTCGATGAAATACTTTGTCCTGTAAGTACTTACTTCAAAGCCCAAAAATTGTCTTTACTGCTAAAGCTATGTGGTTTGGAGTATTCTGATGAACCTGTTAAGTTGTTCTCTACGTGTGTCTACTGACAGTCATGAACTGGAAACCCTGGTTCTGGGTAACCAGATTATTGTGAATGATTTTCTGTTTGAAAAGGTGTTTGGAACAAAATTCTCTGGTATTGTTCCCTATATGAATGGTGTTTGGCCTGAAGATTTTGAAGTATCTCTCGAAGCTGCTAAAGAGGCAGTAGCTGAAGAAGGTGTGGACCTATTTGATTTTGGTCCTTTGTCTCTATGTTTTGAACATCGCATTCTCGCTCATATGATTGCTACGACTCTGCTTCCTTGAAAAGGCTCTCTGAGTACCATCTCCAGCAGAGATGTATTTGTATTGTACTGTTTACTCAAAAAATAACGCATTAACTGGGCCTATTGGTTTTGTGAGAACATGTTGAACAGTGCTAATGAGAAAAATCTCACCGCCAGTCTCCCATATGGCTTCCTGCTATCCAGGATCATAGTCGACTTCCTAGTTGACTTATCTGGCTATAAGACAATTGAGATATCTGTTACCTATGACTCCAGAACCTTCTCCAGCATGGGTTACACGTTAATCGACAACAAATAGTGTAAAAAAGATTCTGTTGAACAAAGCCAGACTAAGTCAAGGCTAACCGCATACCCGCTGACTCTGCATCTCTCCTGATCAAGGAAGTAGAGAAAATCAATGGACGACTGCAAAGCATTGAAGAAGGTATGATCTCCCTTCAGATTTCGGTTGATAAGATACGCAACTGGTAAGGAATTCAGCACAGATATTGGCAAGCTCCATCTTGCAATGGATGGTTTGAAGTAAGAAGGAGTATCATCTGTCAACAAGCTCATTAAGCAAGTCAGCTCCCTAAAAAAGGAAGCCAACTCCTCTCAGAATGAGCTTGTTGTAACTGTTCATACATCCTATTATATCTTCTGCACCAACGTTGAACGCTCTTATGATACCTTCTGCAGGAACATGCACAACACTCTGAAGTACTTCCTCCAGAAAAAATAAACCCTTCCCCTTTTTTTGAACTCTATCATGGAGGCCTGTCTCCATTAACAATCTTTCTCTTGGTCTGTAATTGGGGTTCCTTATACCTCTAACTCTTTTGACCTTACTGCTTAAATTCTCTTTTGTGCTGTTATTCTCTGCTTATGTGTTTTGATGTCTTATGCTGCATTCGTTCTTCATACTATCAAATATTGCATTCGTGTTTCTTTTTGATTATGCTAAAGGGGTAGAAAAAGTTTTACTCCACAGATTCATAAAGCAAGGGGGAGCTGATCCACATCGGGCATCAAGATAGGGGGAGCCACCTCACTGAACAGGAAAGTCAACTATTCTTCAATCTGTGATCTTATTAGTCATTATCAAAAAAGGGGAGATTGTTAGCCTCCTAGGATTTTGTTTTAATAATGAAAAAAACTGATTGCTCATTTTATTGTAGGCAAAAAGGAAACAATGAGCAAATGGATTACATAGAAGGCAAGGAAGATTAAGCAACCCATGATTTAAGCAAATCATGACTCTGAAATCAAGAAGAAGAAGATCCAGTAAAATCACAAGAAGATATCGAGCACACAAGGAAAGGCAATCGCGAGATCATCCAGACGACGAGTAAAGTTGCAAGAAGAATCATGGACATGTCTGATGTGGACATGATTGACTGAAGACAAGCAAGGAGGAATAAAATCAACACGGAAGGAGTATCATGGACATATCTGATATGGACATGATTGATTGAAGAAAATCAATCAAGGAATAAAATCAGAATCCTTGATTGATCAAAGGCCCCTTGGGTTTTCCTTTACAAGAGCAACAACAAGCCTATAAAGAGCATCAGCCAAAGATAAGGAACTTACACAACTTTTCTTGAACAAGACCACTGTCTAGCTTTTATCTTTCTTAATACTTTGTACTCTCTTGAGTCTACAATTGTAATCAAAAGAAAAAAAAAGTCAGTACTAGTTATACAGGTAGAGGTTGTATCATTACAGTGTTAAGAAAGACAATCTTAGATTGTCAAGTTACATCCACGTAAATTACTTTCGATCAAAGGCTCTAAAGGAAACCCTTGAAACCCAAGGGGACTGGAGTAGGCACCACATCGGTGATCTGAACCAGTATAAAAACTCTATGCATCTGATTACTTTCAGTTTCAATTTTATTTTATAAACCATCTCTTTAACTAACTTGCAGGTGAGTCTATTAGTGCGTAGCCACAGTCGATCTGGTTGTAAGAAATTTCAATTCACTCCCCCTCCCCCTCTTGACTTTCACAATTGACTACAAATTTTAGCTTTTGCCTATGAAGTAGAAGTCCAGGATATTTCAAGATAGTGAACCTGCTAAATTGACTACAAGTTCTTGCCTTATATGCAAAATCTAAAACTTATGCCTGATGGGCAACAAGAGTTTTTCTTAGCGAATCTTTTCAAGTTAAGATCATTTTTAAAAGAAATTGTTAAGCAAGGATAAAAATTCAAAACTGAACACTTTTAGAGACATCACGTGTCATTTCCTGAATGGACATAATTCAAAAATAACCTTGGAAGGGGCTTATCTAATAAGTCACATGCTCATGAACCACAACTAATAGGGCCGTTGAATGTGGTTCATAATCAATATCGGTGTAGTGAGGTATTCCATTTGAGATTTTCAAACTTGTCATATCTAAATAAGTGAGATATGAAAGTTTGCCACATATATTCTTTTTTAATCAAAGATAGGAGTAAATAGAAAGATATGAACTTTCAATCAAGATTTTTCTTGCAAGTCGATTGCTCAGCTTCACTAATTTATAATCATGATTTGTAGGTGAACTGGTGTGTGATGCACATGGAGTTTGGCAACAAAGGTTTATTGTTATTCTATTCTGTCTGCTAAAATTTGGTGTACATGTGTTGCATGATATTGATTTGGCCAATTTGTCTATGAATATTAAGCGCTTACTTTGCAGTTGACATGACTAATTGTAAAAGTATGTCTTCAATGCTTTCATGTTTTGGCCATGAGGCCACCAAGATTTGAACTTGTGCACCATAATTGGATGGTAATATCTTGGCCATTGGATTGTCAATTGAAGGACAAATAGTTTGATATTCATATTCATGAGCAAACCAAAAGAAAAGCCATAAATTAAAGCTCCCTTTATCTCAATTTGTTTGGTCTATATTGACTTGGCACGGAGTCTAAGAAAATAAAGAAAGTTTTTTAATTTTGTGGTCTTAGATTAAAGATATGTCAATTACAAAATACCCTTTTATCTTGTAATTTTAAACATGTCATGTGGAAAGTTGAAACTAAAGAGTTACTAAAAGAGAAAAATGACATTTTTTTAAACGACTAAAAAGAAAAATAGGTCAAATAAATTAAAACGATGGGAGTAATAATAATAACATAGCTTGCAAACAAAAAGGTAATCCAATTGTGGGTTTATCCTCTCTTGTTACATCACATTGAAGTGGACATGACTAAAATCAAAGATATAAAATAAGAGAAAGTGGACTTTTGAGACTTTGAAAGTAACATTAGCCATATGCCCACAAGACATTTCTTTTTTGGGAAATTAACGAGAATATTCATGTAACAAAAGAAATTATTTTTAAAAATATTTATAAAATACTCAACAGATAGATATTTACTCCATTCGTTTTAATTTGGTTATCTGGTTTGAATTTGACATGAAATTTAAGAAATAAAAACTTTTAAATCTTGCGACTTTTAAAGATATGTGAAATTTATGAAAATATCATTTGATCTTGTGTCTTTAAACATGTCATGTAAAAAGTTGAAATTAAAGAGTTGCTAAAAAATGAAATAGATATTTTTTAAACAAACTAAAGAAGAAAAGTAAAACAAATAAATTGAAATGGAAGGAGTATGTTTTAGGTATACAATTGACCTGATATATACTTTAAAAGTACACAACACTATAATCCTACTATTCTTACAAAAATTGTGTTATGTAATTTTTAATGGCCGTTTTGTTTGAAAAGAGAGGTTTTACCTTTTCCACCTTCTCTTCGGTGCTTTAGTTGTCGAGTTTGATTTGATATAATTTCAAAGTTTTGAAATGAAGCTTCACGTCACGAAACAAATATTTTGTTTTCAGATCAACGGAATTTTGTAAATGAATATAGACGGATAATTTCTTTTATCCCGCTGGAATAATCCTGTAAAAGGAACTTTTCCAAAATGTCCCTTTTACACAACTGCTGATTGTGGGCTTTTTTCATGTGCTTTTCTTTCAAGAAATTACATGGAGTGTTCCCAAAAGTGAGTGGTCTTCAATATTTGTCCTCCATAAAAAAAGTTTTTAAAAAATATCCTTCCTTCCTTTTTATGTATAGAACAAATACATTTTTGCTCCTCTACACCACAACTCTCCATGTTCATTTGTCTCTCAACTTTTAATTTTTCTTTTTCTTTTATCTTTTTAATTTTTTTTCTTTTTCCTTTTTTTTTCTTTTTTCTCAATTTTTTTTTAATTCTCGTTTTCTTTTTTCTCAACCTTTATTTTTATTTTTATTTTTTATTTTTCTCTCAATTTTTTTTGTTCTTTTTTTTCTTATCAACTTTTTTTTTCTTCTTTTTTTTCTTTTTTTCTCAATATTTATTTTTTTCT